>QLPF01012734.1:0-12925 GCA_003314045.1 Hygrophorus pudorinus | reverse complement strand
CAGTTTCTGGACCCACAAATGATCAATCAGACTTCTATTGATCGATCACCAGATAAGCTCGACAGCCGCCAATCATTGTTTCGGTCCATAGCCTTGCCCATAGCCTTGCCTATAGCATTTCGATCGTAAGGCTATCCTGCTATCTTGGTTCACAAACATGCACTGACCTCATACCTGATGATCACCTTTATATAGTATATCTCTTTCTTCACATATCCTTTCTCTCTCGTGCTGTGCACATTATCACCTGACCATTGCCTGCAAGCACAGCGCATCCGATTCACGTCCTAATGTAGTAGTACACAGCCACTGTAATATTTAGTGTATGTATTGCAATAAACGAGTAACAGACTCTCCAGTCTGTTATCTCAGGATTACCACCAATAATCTTCATGGCATCTAAGTCATAGCATTCTGGCAACCTCCCCTCTCTCCCTCTTCACCTCTAACCCTCGCTTCACCCATAAGTCTTGTATCTTTATAGGAAGGCCAGTACTTAAGTGTATTTGGTGTTGCCCCGACAAGGTCAGTGGTGACCTTATGCTCATGACCCTATGAAACAAATGAAATCACACTAATATACAGGTGGGTTCGCATCAACAAAGAGATATTTCGAACTTCCTGAAGCAAGTCTTTGTTAGGGGCCTCTGTCATATTGACCTGAATAGTTATAATGTTCTGCACATACGGCGGCAATAAATACTGCTGCGAGGTGTGTGTATATGGACAATACCTGAGGTGTCTGTGCCGTCCCTGACAGGGAGAACGCCTCCAGAACCATGCTGCTGCCGTGAGATGGCAGGGACTCACTCATAGTCAATTGCAGGAACCTTTGGCTGTTCAGATTTGCCATGACAGTCTATTCAGTGAACACCTTGAGCTGGGATGTTATTTGTTCGACTCCGGCATATTGCCTTGCAGTAATCACATGTGATTAGTGTTTACACAGATATATGTAGCGCTCTCAAATCTATGGGTTTCCCCACTTTTCTGTTCTCTCCCCCCATACTTTGACCTCCTTCGTCCTTTCAGCAAATTTTTTATAAAATGACTGGTGCTCTTCCACCACCTAGTGTGACCAATAAATCTCTCCTTATTGTCTGAAAGACTACCTCTCCTGCTATGTCCTGTGATGAGGCCATCCGTGAAAATTCTGCTATCTCTTCCAGGAATTTCCTATGACAATCTCAATGCAACAATCTTTTTCATTCCACTATTGTTGAACCTGATGAAGAGTTTTTGGACTTAGATGAACACACCCCCAATGGTGTTCCCCGCTATCGTGATGTTACTCCTATTCCTTCTCATCCCTCTCCCCCCCTCAATACTCTCCCAATTAATATTACCGATCTGATCTCCAATCTGACTCCAGCTTCTAAGTGCAAAGCCTTGTGCATCCTAGAGAAGGACTGTAATGATAGGCTGATTCCCGATCATTCCTCACCAATCGAGGAGTTCCCATCCAGTTCCCCATCCGAAGTCTTTTTTCAATCCACCAACAAACATCCAATCGAATCTTTAACTGGTACTACTTTCCAGTCCCACACCCTCCTCAAAATCCTCACCAAATCTCAAATGTACATTCCTTTATCCATGTTCACTTCTGCATCTATGCACCGTCTTTGGAACAATTCAGCCTCTCTCGTTACTAAGAAGATCCCATTGGTAGATGGTTCCACTAAGGTGACCATTGTGGATCCTGCACAGTTCCCCAACAAGGATAATTTACAAATCGCCGAGTTCCATGAAGCATATCAAAACCTCCTTGAGTTTAATAAGCTCCACAGTGACCCCCAATGGCATGAACGCTCTCTTCACCACTATTGTTTCCTCTTGTCTACACCTTTTTTCGCTGATAACTTCCGCACCATCAAGATGTTCGACAAAGAAGTTTGCCAAATTGCTTCTAGTGATCCACAACAATTCAACGAAGAATGTTATGTTGCACACTTCAAATCTATCAAGGCGGAGGTTTTTCACAACAAACTGAAGGAGGAGGTTCAATCCAAACATTCTGATCGCTTTCATCCCTATCGTGATTCTGACCCATCTTCCTTATCTTCAAATGGTCGCAAGCCCTTTTCACAAGGCAAACCCGATTCTGCCAGTACTGAGATTTGCCTCATCTGTGGTCGATCTGGTCACAAATTTCACACATGTACCCATACCAACAATGAGAAAGGTTCCCCATCTGGGCAAAGTGGTCCAACAAAAAATTCACTACTCAGATCTCTGGTGAAACTATCTGCATTAACTTCAACATTGCAGGCTTCTCGTTGTTCCAAACCCCACACCTCTTTCCATGTCTGTTCTATCTGCGGCTCCACCTCTCATCACACTACCTCACACACTTGTCTCTGATTTTGAATGCATCATAATGCCTTATGACCACATAGCCTTCTCACATATACTCGATGAAGCTAATTTACTTTCTGCATACCCAGAACTTCGTCACAAAATTCAACATAGATTCCCTCTGGGCGACCTCGCCCCTCTCTCCTATACTTCCATCTCTCATAATCATCCCACTGCTTATATTCATAAACCAGATGTTATCGCCTACTTTGCGACCGAAACATCTCTCAGCTGCATGTCCAGCCCATACTCCCAGTCTCAAGTCAGATCTAAACTGGGCAGTTTCTTCTGTTCCTCTCCGATTCAAGTCGATGTCATTCCTGGGGTTGACGGTAAACCCGACAAGAAACAGATCTGCTCAAACCTATCATTCAAGGGCTCCCTCAGCATTTCCATCAATGACCAGCTTAACTCTGATGACTTTCCTACTAGATAGGGTACTGCGAACAAAGTTGCCGACATTGTGAGCATCTCCCTATCTTCTCCTCATCTCTTCCTTTTTTCTTTGCAACATATGCATAGTTTCCCTTCCTCCCACTTTCTCCTCCTGCATCCATTCATTTGCGTACCATTGACACCTCTTTATTATCTCTTTCCCTTTATCTCATTTGCTCCCCCCCATTTTCTTCCTCTTTCACCATGGTAGGTGTTCATTCTATTCTTTCCCATGATACCAGATCGCAAATGCTCTAGTTGGGACACAGGCGGTGACTCTAGACATTGAAGGCGCCTACTGCACCGTTCCTGTTTGGCCTCCTCATAAGGCTTTCATAGTCGTTGGTATTGACAGTTCCTTTTGGATTGATCATGACATGATTTTCGGTCTCAGTACCGCTGGCGGTCACCAAGGGGAGGTAGCCGATGCCACCGTTGACATATGGAAATCCATGCATGTCGCACTGGTCATCAAATGGGTTGACGACTTTGGTATCTTTCATTATCCTTGTTCTGGTGGTGTCCAATTGGACAGTTCCATCCATTCCTTTTCCTATAGCTATGATTTGGTTTCTATTAAAACTGCTATAGCCCCTCTCAGGATTCCATGGCACCCCGATAAGGGTCAGGATTTTGGTCCTTCTTTCGAATATCATGGTTTTCTGTGGGATATCCATTCTTGCTCCATTACCTTGACTGACCAGAAATGTTCGAAGTTCAAACACAGGGTCGATACTTTCATAGATGATTTCCATAACCAACGTGCCCCACTCAAAGCTATACTGTCCATCACCAACTCTTTGTCCCATATTTCCTTCATTTACACATACGCCCGATCTTATCTCTCCTCTATTTTCGCTCTTTCTTCCACTTACAAGGATGAACACAAGTCCTGTTACCCCCTGCCCTCCGTCTTTTCTGACCTGTGATGTTGGTCACTCATTCTGAACACACCCTACGTGCATTCTTTATCACCAAAACCTCCTACCACTGATCTTGGCATTTGGGTTGATGCTTCTTCCAGCTGGGGTATCAGAATCATGATCAATAACTCTTGGGATGCATGGCATTGCATTGATCACTAGTGTGGCCCTGGCTGCGATATTGGCTGGTTAGAAGGCATAGCTGTTGAACTCATCACCTTGATCCTCGAGGCTAAAAAGATTGTCAATACCGACATTTTAATTTGTAGCAACAACAAGGGGATTATTGGTGCTTTTTCAAAAGGTCGTGGCCGCAACTTCATGGTCAATCACTCCATCTGCTGAACAGATGTCTGTCTCCTCAATCTCAATCTTTCCTTATCTTTCATGTATGTTGAGTCTGCTTTCGACTTAGTGGATCCCATTTCTCTCAGTGTTTTGGGACCCCCTGAGTTATGTTCTCTTTTCCCTATATTGCTCCCTGACGAGCTTGCTTGTTATCTTGTCCATGCATAGGACAACCTCATTACCTACTATGTTGGCATGTGTTGACATGGCACCGATGTCCGCACTTTCATATCCAATCTCAGGAGTTGTGTCCAAAATAGTGTGTCACAAGCATCCGGTGGCCGAATTCTGAAGAAAATCCCTTGTAAACCCAAAAAGACTGCCTTTATTCCCCTTCTCCCTTACACCCTCATGTTTCTTCTAGTGATCGTTTATCTACCCCTCATATGCTTTCATTTTACGACGACCTCTATCAAGATCTCTCCCTCAATGCCCTGTCCTTGCTCTTCCAAGTTGTTCTTCTTTCCCTCGACGAATCCACCTGATCGAATTATGGCGCCGGCCTTCTCCGTTTCACACAATTTTGTGATTCTATGTCTGTCCCTGAACATCGTTGTATGCCTGCCTCTGAGGGACTTCTTGCTGCCTTTGCCGCTACTGGTGCTACCAAAGTTTCTCGCTCTTGTGTTGACTCATGGCTGGCCAGCCTCCATTTCTGGCATATGTTCAATGGTTCCGCCTGGCACAGCAAGGATTCCGAGCTTTTATCCTAGGTCAAGACAGGTGTTTCTAAGTTGGTACCCATTACTTCTCGTAGGGCCAAATGCTCACCCGTTTCTATCGACCATATGCACGCTCTTCATGATGCATTAGATCTTTCTGTGGCCTTCGATGCAGCTGTTTGGGCGCTAGCCACTTGTTCTTTCAGTGCTTGTTGTCGGTTAGTCTCCCTTTCTAATCTTTTCTCTTCTCTCATTCCCAAACTGCTAACAGCTTCAGCAAAGGTACTGTTCCCAGTGTTAACTCCTTCGATCCCAAGAAACATGTTGCTAAAGGTACTACTACTAGTATCAAATTTGGCTTGTCTCAAGGCCACCCTTTTGCTTCCTATCATATCCCTTGGTCCAAAACCACTGGTACCGACAGTGCTGACATCCTCCTCACCAAGATCAACACTTTCAATGATCCTGTATCTGCTTTACGTCACCACCTATATGCCAATGCTTCTGTTCTCCCTCACACTCCTCTTTTCTCATTCAAAATGGCCAACAGCGGTTGGGCTCCCATGACCAAACCATGGTTCATGGAATGTTGCAATCTCATATGGGCCCAAGTGGGCATCTTGAACAAGATTTTGGGACACGGTTTCCGTATCGGTGGTGCAACTGAGCTCTTGCTAATGGGTACTCCTCCAGATGTCGTTGCTATTCAAGGTCATTGGAAGTCACACACTTTTTTAGAGTATTGGCACAAGATTGAACTCATTCTTCCCTTGTTTGTTGCCTGTTCAAATGTTGCTTCTCGATTTTTGTTGTTACAGGATTCTATGTCTGTGTTTAGCAAGAAGTATGCCACTGCATCTAAGTAATCAATGTCACCTTCGCTTCACTTTGTTTTGGGGTAGTCAGTTTGTGCCAATGAACTTGACTTGTTGTAAGCTTTGCTTTGGTGTGGTATAGTCTGATTTCATCTCTACTTTTATTATTTTCTGCTTTCTTTCTTTCAGACTTTGCCACACATTCAAGGTACTCAGCTCGCACTTAAGCTCTTTGCGTTCTCAGTCCGTTCCTCGAGGTCCTCCCTTCTCCTCATTGTTCCAGAATTCCAATTCTCTCATTGTTCCCGGGATTTGGTTTTCCCTCCTGCTTCAGACCTCCACTTCTTCCACTTCCGAGAACTTCTAATCTGCCAAGCTTACCTCTCGCGCAGTCCAATTTCTGACTCTTATGTATTTTCAGAAATTTTTTCGGATTTGAGTCCCTTACCCCCAAAAACGCAGAAAAACAATTTGTCTTTCTGTCATATCCTGTTCTAATCTTAGCATCTCCCAATATCTCCATACTACATAAATTCCTTACCTTTGTTTTGTAGCATTTGCATATATCCGTTCTTGAGCTTACTACAAAGCCCTGTACAGATCAGATCAGGCAATGCAATTGTGATAGACTGGGGAAATCCCATGTCATTATGCCGCAATGCAGAGGTGAAATCCCATGAACCATGATGACCACACCCAATGCCACCAAAGCTGTCCACAGCCCACTATAAAATCAGTTTACCGACCGCTTGATTCGAACTGAGCGAGAAAGAGGGTCAGCTTGGTGTACGTGCCGAATCCATTATGATTCGCTTGGAGCAGATAAATCATGCAGCCCACAGGGAGAATATCTATCTATGACCACTGTCATCATGATAACATTGAATGTGATCCTGAGTGGCTGCAAAAACAATTAGATCAAACAGTGGTCCAAGCCGCACTCACTCTTGAGTTCTGTAAGCACTTTGCATTGAGCAATGCTAAAAAAGGGTGGATGACACTGTCACAACAGGAACCCAAAATAGTGTACACCTTCGCCATAAGGCTGGTAACATTGTATATTAGATACTGACACTGGCAGATATATGATGGATGAACCCATTTACAATTTAAATGAGTCACTGCCGCATGGGGGTTCGACTTCAGTGTTGTGCCGGTCATTGACAGTTGACAAAAGTTATTGACTGGTCACAACTTGGTCATGACTTGACTTTTCTTTGACTTGACCACAACACAGCATTCGGGTCAAGCTGTCAGATCTAGTGAAATTGCCTGGTAATGACTCCCTGTCGCCGAAATAGCCAGCAGTAGTAGTACACGACAAAAATGAAACACATTCATGCCATTAAGATATGCCCTGTATCCTCGTCTACATCAACACCTACATCCTCTTCACCTTCGGCATCCATATCCAACATCTCATACAGCGCCAGTTCTTCGTCAAAGCTCCGGATTGCTGACCTTGCAAACATTTCAACCCAGTGTGAACAGGTGAAGTCGAATAAGGATCGAATAGGAGTAAGGCCAATGGAAGATAACATCACAGGTACACAATCTGTGGAGTCTTCGTCAACTGTCTGTGACTGCCGCTCAGCAATTGAACAGAATGAATAGGTTGATCGAGCACAGGAGTTCCCTGCCAAATTGTCATTGTTATCACATGCTGGCTCCATAGAAGAGGTTGTGTTAGTTGGGGCAGGTTGCTGTGGGTTTACACTGGCTGCGGGTTGTGGTTGTACTGGTGAGGGATGCACAGTTGCCACAATGGTGACTGCTTTTTCGGCATCAGTGCGAACCTGGAAGACTCGTTTGAGGCACTTCTTTGTGTCTCTGTGCAGGTGTTTGTCGCAGACATGCATCTTGAGTTCTGCAATTATATTTAGGTTGTTGATTCCAAGTCGGTTATGCAGCTTGGTCAGGATGTTGCCAAGGACACTGAAAAGGTGTTCACAAGATGCAGAGTTGGCAGAAATGGATAGAATATGCATAGCAAGGCGAATGAAGGGAGGGGGGTCTCGACCAGCAAAGCAGAAGTCCTTGTACAGGGCCACAGGATCGGGACTTCAAGACTTAGGCATGTTATAGTAAATATCTAGGTGTAGTAGGACAATGTCATGACACACCTCTCTGCTTGCAATAACCTGGGCAGTACTACATGCTGATTTGAGATCAGTGAATAACCTGCGGCCATGTAAATAGTCTGCGAGTTGTACATGGAAGTCGGAGGGTGGTACTGTCTGGTAAAAGTGTTCCCAAAGGCAAATGAGCATTGTGGAAATGCCAGCATTTGTGAGGAATTGCAGAGCTGTGAATGGTGTGCTCTGGTAAAATGGATTGAGAATGATGGCTGCAATAAAGATTTGTTGGTTGGCCGTCACCCACCACACCTCAATACTCTTAATTATTGCGGCACAACTAGTGATCGGCATGGGTTTTGCAACCCGCACGGGTACGGGTCATTGCAGGTACAGGTACAGGTTGGAATTTACCTATCCATACCCGACCTGTACCCAGACACCGGGTCGGTGGGTTTTCATACGGATATGACCCGCAAAAATGAGGATGTACATGCGAAAAAAATGAGGCGAGCATGCCTGTGCTATGTGTTTCTGCATACATAAACTATGTCCTGTCCACTATCCTATCCATTAATCTGCCATGGCACCTGGAAAGAAAGCCTCTGCAAAGAACGCCGCTACAAAGAAAGCCCCCAAAAATGCACCTACAACACGAGTGACCTCTGCCAAGCTCACTGCAAAATCATCCAAAGCAAAGATTACAACTGCCAGAAATGTATTGTCCTTGAAGACCTCATCACCCAGAGTGGTCTCATCCCATGGAACCTCCCCACCTCCCTCTGCCAGCGAAGGCCTATCTCAAGGCCCATCTCGCCGAACATTTGTAAGTAACGAGGATGATGACACTCCCTTGCATATTGGTCACACACTCAATGCATCAAATGATGCAATAATGGTTAACTCTGACAATGATGGTGAAGGTGATGTTACCATGAAAGCTCCTGCCGAGGAGGCTGAGCAAGATGACAAGGATCCTGACGAGGAACTCAGTAAGCTTACCCATTTTATTGGAATAATCAGCCATAATAAGTTTACCGGTGTAGAACGATGTGCGAAGGAATGGACTGCACCAATTTATGCGTTTTTTGGATCGGTTCCTACAATTGAATATGTTGACCAGTGTTGTTGCCATACCTTCCACTGTGCTGCAAAGAACTGCTTGAACCGATCGCGAGATGTCTGTCACTACCTTGACAAGAAGGACGCTAACTCCACTAGCAACATGCGGAAGCATGCAAGGAAATGCTGGGGGGATGATGTGGTGAAGGCCGCAGACAACGCGAAGACAGCAGATGAGGTTTGCGAGATAACCATTCGAGGCACTCTAAATGCCCAGTCACTCATGGCTGCATTTGAGAGAAAGAGGAAAGGGAAAGTGACTTACTTGCATCGTCAACACACAAAGACAGAGTCTCGGTGAGCACCTCACTTGGTTTCCATTACCATGTAACTGACATGTTGCAACAGTGCTGAGATCGTCTGTTGGGTATCAGAAAGTATACGTCCCTTTGAGATCGTTCAGGAGCGAGGATTTTAAAAATTGATGAAAATGGGAAGGCATACCTTCACCCCGCACAGTATCTCGAGATGTCAAACAAGTCTTTGTGAGGGTGCACAAACATATTGCGGAGATGCTCCAGGACCACAAGGGGGCCTTGAGTTTCAGAACCAATGCATGGACATCTCCTAATCATAAGGCATTAATCGCCATGACAGTGCATTTTGAGATAGATGGCATACCGATCTGCTTGTTGCTGGACCTTGTGGAGGTGGCAAAATCACACTCTGGAGTCAATCTTGCAGCAGTGTTTGCAAAGGTGTTGGACAATTTCAGGATCTCGGATATGTCATGATACGTCAATTTCTTTACCTTTTCCGTTACCTTTTCTCCATATTCCTCCATTACACGCATCCGGATTACTCATATGCAATTACTATTATCCGATGCTTACTCATTACTTCATATGTCATCCCGACGGCTTACTCATCGTTCCGACGGTTTACTCACATGTAGTTACATTATTCCAACGGATCAAGGCTTATGCATCCCCATTCCATAACATTCTATAGTATTCTCTGTATTAGTCATACACCCTATAAAAGAACCAGAGTTCGACTGGAAACCCCAGCTCAAATCTCTTGGGATTACCGCTAAAGTGCATACTCTTCAGACTTCAACACTCAACCACTACTTTCCCCTCTCGACTTATACCTCATCCTCGGTTCTTACGAACTATCTCTCATATACTTCACCACTCTTACTATTTGTAGGGACACTATTAGTGTCGCCCTAACAGGATAAGGTGAATTCCAACTCACGACAAACAAACAAGTTACTCACCAGATATTCATAGATCCTCAGTATCACCTGTGACAATGTGTCACCAAACGATACCATGATCGCGGAGCTAGGTGATATCCTCCAGGCCTTTCTGGGTGCTGCCAATCGAATGCAGTGCTTCACACACATCTTAAATCTGATAGCAAGAAGTATAACACACCAGTTTGACTTACCAAAATCGCAGGCAGATGAGGCATTGAATGCTGCTGATCAAGAGTTGGCCAATTTAGCACAGGAGCTGGATGACAAAGGAATAGATGATGGAGATTTGGATCTGGAGGATGGCACAGACGATGATGATGTGGAAGATTGGGTTGACGAATATGAGGAGATGCCAGAGTGGGAGAGGGCCGAATTGGATGAAAGTATTTGACCTGTGAAATTGGTACTCGCTAAGGTGAGTCTTGTAATTAATAGCACATCGGACTCACTCTGAATGTTCCATAGCTTCGTAAACTATCATATGCAATGAAGAACTTGACCACACTTATACTACGGTGTGGTTTGAGATGCTAAATAAGCTTGAGATGTCGAGCCGAATGATGCCGTGCAATGTCATAACCCGTTGGAATTCGACTTTCGACATGCTGGTATTCACAGTTGAATACCGAGCAGCCATTGACAAGATCAGTGGGGACTGAGCTTTGAAACTGCATAAGTTCGAGCTGAACACAGATAATTGGGAGATTGCAGCCCAGCTGCGGGATGTGCTGAAGGTGCGTGTTTATTACTTAGCTTAAAAATAATTGATTACTGATAACAATAATAACTTGAATGAATGTGCGTGCCTCACCTTGCCAACGACCTACTATGGAAACATCGACTCAAAATTGATTTGCCTCAACTCGTGTCTGGACTCTTCCTTCCTCAGATTTTTAAAGATGCCTCTCTGTTTTTCTCTCGTTCCACTCCAAATCTCGCTACTGTCATTCCAGCCATGGATCATATTGACCAAAGGCTCACAACAGATGCACTCGATCCAAGGTACCAGTCTTCAACTCGGGCATCACTCATGATTGGCAGGAAAACACTCAATTGTTACTACAATACAATGGATGATTCGGAGCTTTACAGGATTGCCATGGGTATGTACAAATTGTAAAATTATACTAGTATCTACACACTAATACAATGAAGTCCTACATCCCCGCCATAAACTACAGTACTTCGAGTCCATCAAATGGGAACCCCAGTGGATTGAAACCGCCAAGGCCATTGTGCGCGATGAATACATGCGTTCATATGCATCTAGACCCGGGTTGGATGTCCCACCACCGGTCACAGATTTACCAAAGGTACTTATTTAGTTTATTAATTCAAACAGACTTCTAATATAACATATCATAGTCTAGATCTCACAATATATCTGATGACCTACCCACTCTTTCCACACCAGAAACAACAGAGCTTTGTGATGAGCTAGACAGGTATCTTGGTACTGACACAGAACATGTTATTGATGCTCTGCAATGGTGGACAGAGAGGAGAACAATGTACCTGTGTTTGTCAAGAATGGCCCTCGACTACCTTGCTATCCCAGGTAAGTTAATATGGATACTCATATGACAACACTAACTGATAATACCAACCATGTTGGTCAACATTGAACATGTATTTAGTCAAGGTCGTATTCTTCTCTCCCATGTCCGCAATCGGCTCTCTGTGCAATCGACACACACGCTTATGTGTCTGGGTGGCTGGAGTAGACATGGATTTGTGAAGGACATGAACATAATGGCTGTGACTGTGCTGCCGGAGGAGATTGGTGACATGGAGGTACTGCCTGCTGGTTGGGACTCGATTGTATAGTTACCTTGTTTTGTGCCATATGTTGTGTACCCGCAATACCTGTCCATAACCTGCACCAATACCCAACCCGTCAGAGCAGGTATGGGTTTTGATGGGTGTGGGTGCGGGTCTGTGAGAAATACCCGCAGTAGACCCTCGTCAATCACTAGGCACAACCCACAACATCTTCTGGATCAGCCATGGACCTGTATTGCATTACAAGCTGCCCAAAAGTCATTAGTACCTGATCAAGGCAGCAGAATGATACCTGTGTGATGTTTGTTGCAATCACAAGAGGTTCAAGGTGATGTTTCATGCTGCAGGAAGATGAGAACAAATGCCCAACATAGACAAAAGGTACTAACCGTGCGAGAGAGTGCCAGAAAACAGGATTTTTGATAATTGTCACTGTCTGACAAGACTTCTGCTTTGCTTTTGCATCACCTGAGATGACAGTCTTATCCTCATCTTGGGATTGCATTGCATCATTGTCCACAACACTTTCCAAGGCTGGTTGGAGCTCAAGCAGACGTTGGTAGGCTATATAATGTGCTGTCCATCGTGTAAGGACAGCTCTGATAACCGCCAATGAAGTCAGATTTGCTTCTGCTCGCACTTTGCGGAGAATTGCAAGGACAAGAGTCTTGCTGCGAAGCCACGTAATTAGTTGTGTTGCCATGTCAGCATAGTCCAGGACACCAGCATCAGACTTGAAGTAATTTCCGACCACAAGGTTATTCTATTTTACATATTCTAAGATGAGCAGCTGAGAGTAAACAGTGACTCGGAGTCGCATTTGATGGGCATAACAATCAAGCAACACCAGCCACAGGTACTTTTGTCCAAGCATTCGACGTGCCTTTTGACACTCTCCTGATGCATCCATGACAATATCCACCACTACAACTCCCCATTTCTCCTCGACTTCCTTTTTAGCAGCTTCAAGATGGTCCAAGAGCTTGTCCGCCATCTTTCACTCATCAGACATATCCTTAATATTGACAGTATAGATCTTTGCCATGATGACATAATCAGAAAAGCTAGTAGCCAAGTTGGAAACTGAAATACTACCTTTCCATCAGCCTGTTACCATGAATGCGAGGAGGTGATGGTTATTGACCCCAGTCCATCCATCAGCCTGAAGTGTGGTATTGTGGCCTTTCGCAGTGGCTTTTGCAGC
>QLPF01012695.1:0-20755 GCA_003314045.1 Hygrophorus pudorinus | reverse complement strand
AACCAATTTCAAGACAATTCAAGCAAATTCAAGCAGATTTAAGCACTTTTGGATTTTCCTGATGCACAAAGTGAGACAGTTTCGTTGCCCACCAACACCCGCTGTCCCACCCGCCTCTACGCCCTCTTGCATGGAACCGGTACCACCACCTTGTCCCTCACACCAGCCTGCTGCCTCATCACCACACCCACCTGCTGCCTCACATCAAATGTGAGGCAGCACCATTAGTTTTATTATGTACAAAGTAGACTACAAATATAAGTGAATCATAAATATACCATCACAATTGTGGTATGAACATTACATATACCTGCCTACAGAAGTATGACAGATGAGTACAGAGACTACAGGGTGCCACAGAGGTTACTACCAAGGCTACAAAGCACTACCAGAGTATGGCAGATGACTACAGATGGCTACCAAGACATCATAGGTGACTACAGGAACTACAAAGCACTACCATAGTTTAGCTGAAACTACACAGGTTTTGCTTTTTCCTGATGAACATGTAGATATTGTACAGCCTTTCCAGGTACTACACAAGGCCAAATTATCTGTAGGAATCGGAAGGGATGCAGTCTAATTAAACCATGATTTGTTCGCCTCAGTCATGGTAGCGGAAAGGCGCCTGGAATTGCAGACCGACGTCTTTCCGGGTGATGGTAATACGTTCCGTAACGCCGCTTCGCGGGCGAATTTGAAACTGCACTAGTCGGCGAATATGGCACATCTCCGGAGACATTGCTACCCAGTGGTGGAGCCTCCGGTAACGTCTCGCCATAGTCCTCTTCATCGCTGTCCACGTCTTCGATCAACCAATCTCCATCATCTGGTAACATGATTACGCCCGAAGCCTGATCAAAGCTCAACCGACGGTTCAGCTGAACGGGAGTAGTTCGCGAACCATGCGGTCTCGCATCTTCCCAAGGGTTACCAATGTTTGGGTCCGACGAAACGTCCATTGCATCTAGGGACCCACCCCCAGAGTCATTATGCTGCTCTCTCATTAGAAGATCACGGTTTCCAGCAGCGAACTGTCCTATATTTCGCCGTGTTATGCTATATCGGTTTCGCAGCGTAAGGACGACGGCCTGACTGGAATCGTTGTTGGTCCTGACAACCCCAACTCGGTTGTGGTTAACGAGCGTCTGTCCCCTTTTCAAAGGTAGCCAAGGTTCGGGTAGCACGCCATTCAACGCCGGATGGCCATATCGTCGCTTTCCGGTACTGTATGCCGGGTCAGCCATAGGACTGAAGTCACATTATTTTGGGCTTACTTGAGCACTCCGCTATACCAGTTAGCCATGGGCGGTTGTGACTGAAGGAAAATGACGAAATAAGGCAATTTACATATCAATGATGACTTGCACGTACATAATCTGTTCGCTCATCCTCTGGGGCTACATACAAGGTATCGTCGTTTTGAGCATATCGACGCTTGCTCAGATTGCTATACGGCAAATTGAATTAGAATAGCATTATTTTGTTCGAGATGCCGTACCTCTGAGACCAAGTAACAGGATGACCTTCTCGCAGTCGTACCACATCCGCAGTTTCCTCACCTCTTTGTACCTCAAACACCGAGCTAAGACTAACGAACTTGCTCAAGGGCGTGAACGTCTTGTCGATGTACCACGACCAAAGTAGCGTGCCTAAGAGAAGTGGGGCAAGGAGAGTAGACATGACGTAGGCTTGTTTCAGAATGAAGATGCCGATCATGAATACCAAAAAGATCATGACACCCCAGATCAGACGGACAAAAGTGAGGGGCCAGGCTTGACCTTGGGATTCGTAGGGCTTATAGAAAACTGGATGATAAATGAACAAATCATCAAACAAACTGAGGATTTGATCAACATACCGAATAATAGTTTGTATTTGTAGACCATGTACGCCATACCGAAGTAGATCGCACCGAAGATCACGATGAGAGGCTGGACGACACTGTAGAGCATGGTAATAACGAATAAAAGAATGGCTTGCGGGTATACTACTCCATAGTTGATCATTGGCGGCGCATTGAGCTCCGCAAAGTCTGTAGTTAGTATCATGAGCATTTATACTAAGACCATGTTGAGTGTTCCTTGCCGCGAGGTGTCCGTGTGAGAAATAGACGGAAAAATAGCCGAGGCAAAATGACGCCCAAATTCAAGAGCTGTAGTGGCATGATGCCCAGTCCTACGGGTGAGATCACTCTTAGCATCCTGAGCAGGAAAGTGACCATGCCCCAAACCTTGTAGAATAACATATGAGAGGAAGAAATGCCTTCAAGTAATCTCAGCAAGGTGTTCGTTCAAAAGACGAATACGCCGTTCTGACCTGGCTCTCCCCGCTTGTAATGACTGAGCGAGTTTCTCAGGGATTTTGGCCGGAGAATTGGCCAAATCTCGAACGAGTTGCCAATAGGTACTCGCCAGCAGAAAAATGAAAACAACATTGACCAAGAGGAATAGAAAGTATCTGAAGCCGAATTAGTTGCTAGTCCTGAGACTCCAGTAGCCACGATAATTACTTCTTAAGGAGTGAATATTCGACCCAACTGCGAGCTCGAAAGCCTTGCGCATAGGTGAGAGCTTCAAGGGAAGGATGAACAATGCAGGCGTATTCATGTAGAAACAGGGCGCACCTTCGAGTATGAACGGCAGCAAGGCATTCAAAGTAATCATGGCCACGGATGGGAGGGAATTTTGTACGATTGCTCTGATCTTATCGTTGCTATCGATTAACTGACCCAACCAGGGCATCACCTTCTTTATTTCTTTGTAGCTGAGCAGACTTGCTAGCGCTGTGATGGGGAATACCCAAAAGAATAGGAGAAGGCCCATGCAGCCCATAACAAATATATCGCGCATCCGCATAGAAGAGCGCGAAAGTGCCATGTTTGACCAGACGATGTCGCGGGGTTCGGGGGCAGGGTATGTCGTGCATTGAGAGGGATTAGGGGCATGAGCGATTTGTACAGCAATTTGCTAAATGCGTGGGCGTGAGAAAGATGAGATTATATGACTGACCAGAAATACGCACGGCACTGGACATCTTCTCGAAGGTCACAAAGGCGACATGTGTGGCCTTGAATTTGCCCGTTTTTCTCCTCTTTTTCACTAATTCATCGGCCTCTCGGAACTGTGCTTCAAGATATTCCAGGGCATCGATTTTGGGCTTCCATCCAATGCGTATTGTCGGCCGCCTGTGATGTGGAACAACTAGTCGCCCCTCCAATGTTGCTGGCTCTATGTCAGCTAAGAGAGGCGCATTGTCCGAAGGATCATAGGATTCCACTGAGCTCGGGTTGCCCACATACTTTACCCATGCAGCCTCAAGCATCAACAGAGCCTTTGTCCTCCTGTCGATCAATCTTTTCAACGTCTCCACTTCTCTTGACACTGTAACGCTTTCCACACTCAATCCCATGTTCTCGAAGTATTCCGCAAGAGGGCGTTCGCCTTGGAGGTGATTAGGAAGCTCGGTGACCATGACTGTGCGCCCAGGAATGGAGTGCACAAGTTCCAAGGAGAAAAGCTGACGAGACCGAACAAATCGCCGATAGTTTTTGTAAATGAATCGTAATGCGAGTAAAGTGAAAAGATAGGTGAAAATAAGGTGAACGGAGAGGTATGTGTTGGCGTCGCTGATTAAGTCAAGCCAATCGTGGCCTGGAAGCGGGATCTCTCCGGATGCAAACGAAGGCCAGTCGCTATCGTTGTCGCCTCCATCTCCTTCGACCATTCCGACGTTGTTCTGAGCATAATTTAGGCCAAAAACGAGACATGCCGATAATCAACATACCTTCCAGTTAATTGGCATAAGCATTGTCACAGCGAAAATGGAGCAAACCGAGAAGAGATAGAATGACATTTTGAAGAAACTGAGCAACTGCAAAACAACGTATATGGCAGCCATTTCGTCTGGAGGTTCGAGAAACTTGCCACTGCCGCATCTAAACCCACTATCTGCAAGACGGTGAACTCCGAGGTTCTAATAGTTGGTAAGATCCAGCCGAAAAAGGCCTGGTGAGCGTGCGCTTCATGTGGGGAAAACCCTGGGCAAACGAATGAAATTGTACAAGTGGATGAAAAGGTTGCTGGCAACAAACCTTTAAGCTTAGTGCGCGGGGCGAATAGCAACGGCCATTTAGTTCGACAATAAGAAAATAGCAGAAATGAGGTGGCGCCAATTGTAGTGGAAAGTAATATCTGGGTGGTAAACCATGGACCTTCAAATTTAACTACAGCAGGTGAGGTGTCGTCACACCAAGGAAATTTCAAGACCCTACATGTTGGTGGAGATCCTGGAGGAAGGCCGCCGGGTTGGTCGCCCTCTGAGTCATCTGCAAGCCACGAGCCCCAAGAATGTGGGGGGAGAAATAGCGAGGTCATATCAGCCAATGAGCGTGGTGATCACGCGTCTTATATAGCGGCCTCCTTTGCGACGCCGTCGACGCGTGTTGGCTATTTTATTATTGCACGCCCACTACAAATATTATTGTGCAAAATATGTTTTGTTCTGCAGCTGCAGGGAGCCACGGTCGGGGAGAACTTCGGGAATTCAAGAAAGAGGTGCTACCCGTTCACCTAAAAAGATCCCTTCTCCACAATCAAAAACTTTCTAATTGACGGCACTGGAAATTTGTACATCAGTATCTGTTGGAAGGGAACAATGAAAATATCTACAGAAGCTCCTTTTTCGGGGTGACGTGTATGGAGGAATGATTAGACACGCCTTCGATACGGTGGAAAGCATTCAAGTTCTTGTGCAAAGTGATCTGAAACACAGACGCGCTTCCTTGGCTGTGAAACGGTATTCACTCAACGTCAATGGAAAGTAAATGTCACAATGAGCTCACCGAGATGTAATGGTAGAGTAGGCAAGGAAGAAGACCCATATTCTGTACCAACTATGAATGCCATGAGTGAGTGTGGTCAACAAGGTGATGCATGACATGAAAGCCACGAACCGATCACCGTATTTCGCGATAACTTTTTCTCTGTTGGACACCCAGTTTTTATACCATCGATAAATAGTGGCAGAATAGTGCACCCCGAGGACGTCTATGTTTTTTACCTCAAACCCAACAGCTTCAAGCTGATTGATTACCCAACCGAGCGAACAACTAGCGTCTGCTCCGGGAAAGATATACTTGTTCATGAAAAGACCCCTGGGATCATTATAGGTTGTTAATCGCACAGTTCGTAGAAATAATGAACTTGCCAGATGAGGTCTTCGAACTGCCAGGACGGGCGAAAGCCAGCGACTTGAAACACAAACGCGCCATCATCGTCGAGAAGATCGTACACTTGCCTCAAGAAAGTGCCATATCGACGTATCCCAACATGCTAGAGGCACGTGAGTATGTTGAAACGACAAATAAAACTGTAAGGCTACCTCGGCCATTTCGAGTGAAACAATTTTCGTGTAATGTCCAGGGCCGCCAGGAATGTCCCTGTAATCCATACACAAAATTCTTGCCCTGTCGGGCGTGACACCATTGGCCTTGATCCGGTCGTTACCAAACTTGGTCTGGTTCTTGCCGAGAGTGATTCCAGTGACGTCGCACTCGTAGTTCTTGGCTGCAAAAGCAGCGAGAGTTCCCCAACCACAGCCAATATCAAGAAGCCTGTCGGTAGGCTGAAGGTTGAGCTTTTCGCACACGATGGCCAGTTTGTTATCTTGAAGCTGTTCGAGACTTTCTTCTTTTGTGAGATCGAGAACAACGCCGGAGGTGTAAACCATCCGAGGTCCTAGGAACCTATATAGCTAGAGTTAGAGTAGATATAACTAAACAGCCATCCTGCTTTACCACTCATAGAAGTCATCGCCTCCTAAAATCAACACAGGCGTTTTTTATTATAGAAAATGACAAAACTAGACCAGATGTACATACGGTCATAGTGGTCGCGGACCTGTTCTTCGTCTTGACTCTTGGAGTGAACAATGACTTCCGGGATGAAATCCATGACAACGTATTTAAAAAGTTCAAGGGTGAATGTCATCTTGGCCCAGTCGTGACGCTGTTCCATGATGTCCAAGACATCGCCTATGACGATGGATTAGCGACAGCATCACTGTAAGCCAAATTGACCAACCGTTGAAATCGATCTTGCCGTCAAAAAACGCGTCATGGAAGACCTGCATAGGAATTTTTTCCTTTCCTCGGTAGTGAGTTTTCAACTCGCTGTCCTTGATGGTGATGTATTCCTCAATGTCTTGTCCAGGCAGAATAACCTTGTCATTCTTTCGCCGACCATACATGCTGATGATTGTCCAATAGGCAATAGTGATAGGCAAACCAAGAAGAATGACCATAAAGATGTATGTCCTGAAGCCTCCGCGACTCACGAGGGGCAAGAGTCGTTTGATGAGCCATGGTACGACGACGATGAGAGCAGCAAGATGATAATTGTTGAATGCGCCATTACCTTCCACTAAACCAACGAGAGGAGCATTTTTTATGGCTGGCGTGGTCGAAACTCGGACAGACATGATATATAAAATATAACAAAATACAATGAAATTTATATTATTTTCTATTTGACATTGTTTGACTCTGTCCTAATGGCCAACTACTACTCACGGTCCCCTCCGCCCCTTCAGCACCCCGTTCCAACCCATCCAGCTTACATCCCTGACCCTCCCTCAACACCGGCTTCTCCTCAGGGATACCAACGCTTCACAAGTTCACCGGGACCTCCTCTTCCAAATGTGCAACCTCAATATTCACAAAGTGTCCCAGCATATACTTCCCCGTTTCAGCACCAACAACACCAGCTGCATACACAGCATGCTCAGCCTCCCCCACAGTCAAACATTCCGTTGCCTGATTATGCTGCATGGGGGATGAGCGATGTGACCGCTCAATTTGGCATGCAGTTAGGTCAGAACGCAGTTGCTGCTGGTCAGGACTATGTTCAGAGAAATGTCCGTTAACTTTTGTCGCTCGCTCAATATGATCCACTCACTTGTGCCCTTCAGTTTGGCGTCATCCCTTTCGCCCTTCTCAAGCATCATTTCAACGTATCAAATACGTACGTCATACGAAAATTGCGTTTAGTCCTTTTTCCTTGGATGCATAAGCCGTGGGCGCGACGAGTGAGACGCTCGGATCAAGGCCAGAGTGAATGGCAGCCTCCGCGCGAAGATATTAATTGCCCTGACCTGTACATTCCTTGTTCGTGTTATGTCACCTTACTCAACTGCCACCCGCGCTTACATCATTTATAAGTAATGGCACTGGTTACATACATCCTGCTCGCTGCACTTCAATCAGGTTTACAAGAACGATTCCATCCAGAAGTCCTGGGCCAATCCGCTTCCAGAGCACTAGCAGTCGTGCTGCTTGATTTTGTGTTTGTCAAAATGGGGTGTTACTTCTTGAACGTACAAGGCCCTAGTCAGGTTGTGGATCTCATTGCATATGGCGGATACAAGTTTGTTGGGTACGATATGGGCCGTTTTTTAAGTAGCCTTTGTGCAATGCTTACGCCCTGATTAGGGTTACTCTGACGCTGACGGCTGGATTTTTGAGCCTGGGTCGGATGGTGTATGGGCTCGTATTTCTGTATTCGTTCTTTGCGAACGCATTTTTCCTGGTCAGTCGTCCGCCTTCACTTATTGGCTATCCCTGACCCCGGTTTGCCTTCCCGCCAGCTCCGCTCCCTCCGCTCGGTGGTCCTCCCAGATGCCATTAATACCCCCGCAAATGTTGGTACGCTGAACCCCGCACAACGTAGGAGGCGTATCACTTTTTTGTTTCTGGAGGCTGTAACACAGATTGTGTACATGGCTATCCTAGTGAGGGTTTGATAATATAGTAGCTGCTTCCGGCTCCCATATCGATTGCCACGTCAGAAAGTGACGCCGACGTACAGGTCTTCTCGTGACAGTGATCTCAATCAATCGTAGGACAAGTGTCTTTTCAACTTGGGTCAAGTACGGCGTAGATATTACATTTGTAATATGATCGCTTTTACCAAACCCCGTCCCATTCTCTCAATCTCATCTAACACGGCACTCTTGTTCAGCGCAACCGACCCCGCTTTGTCCTTTGTCTTGTCGCTCTCCTGACATGTCGCGTCAAGCACGACAACGGAACATATTGCTACAGACCTACCTTTTTGTCGGGTATACTGGAGAATCCGCCAAGGACTCTAAAAGGTCTCGGATTTTTTAGGCTGAAATCCCAAACCCCGCCAAACTGATTTCCACCTAAGGGATCGTAGAAAAGCTTGAACGTATCTGCGTAAATACGCTAGATACGATGCATCAGTGTGGGGAATGAAACCAGGGACGGGATCAGAACCTTGAGATCATCAAATAACAATTGAGCTGGATCAAATCCTGGTCTCGTTGGCGCACTAAACGCCTCGTCCATGTTCAAGTTGGCATACGTTCCGGCCTTAGTCAACACTTGGGGATCAACCGAGACATTCTGGAAATATCGTGGAAGAACGGCTGGATCCAGCTGAATAAGAAAGTCATAGTCTTCCGTAGGATGAACAAATAGTGTCTGCCAGTGCCAATCAAATCGACCCCACGAAAGCGCAGCCAGAACACGAACACACCTTGACATCCATATTTCCGTGTTCCATTCCCTGTAAACAATCCCATGTTGCTTGGGCGACGGCTCGAACCCTGTGGGCCGCAATCACATCCGGACCATGAAAGGTCCAAATATGTCCCTCCATATCTACCTCCGTCGAGACAGTCCACACACCCAATTTCAATCCACCAATCTGTGGCGAATGTGATGACCCGTTGGACTCTGCATTGCCATATAACGGGACAAACAGGCCCTTTTCCCATTTCCAGTCTTTCAGAAATGCTACAGCGACTGAGAATCCTCGCTCCCTGCTGCCTGGTACATTTGCAGATATATCTCCTTCCGCACCGGCAACAGAAGACTTCCCATTTCCAATGAAGAGACTGGCGCAGATAATTTCCACAACTTCGTCACTTACGTGACCATGAAGTAACCAGTGCGATGCGAGCCACCTTTTGACCAGTCTGACCGTTCCAGCATATGCGGGAAAGTGATGGCACAACGATGCAATGGCACGATGATGACGAGGAGCATGAATAAATCTTCGACAATATGCCTCCTTAGCTGCTAATGCATCTTGATATTCTCGGCCTTGCACGTCCCATTCTTGCTTCCGCGCAACGGTGACGTGTGGACGAGCGTCTGACTGGGCGTCGATGATGCGATCAAGGAGAGTAACCTCTCGTTCGTGCCAGATTCTGGCAGAAAACGCCCAGCCCTCTGGGGTGACAATTTCCAGCCTTCCGTTGTCCTGGATTTCCGATTTGGGTTTGTCATTGCCCACGACTACAGTAGCCTTTACACCAACCATGGCTTTCATGAGCACTGTGGCAAAGCGCTCAAAGAATGCGAGCTTTATTTTTTGTATTGCACGCAAGTCGTCCGGCCATTTGGATGACTTTTCAAATTGCAACACAATTTCCATGGGCGGCAAGAACCATGCAGTCGCAGATATTGATACGGAGGCGGAAACAGGGACAGGGCTGAAAACACTTGTGTATCGCAAATAGTCGGAAGCCGCGCTTATATTGAGCAGCGCGAGTGGCAGTTCGTCGTCCACTGCTTTAATTCTTTTGACCAAATTGTCAAAAGCAGTAATAGCGCCTTTGAAACCAGTTGCGACATCAGAGGCCTGATACTGTCTGGAGACCATATCGGGAAGCCTAAGTATGTGATCGAATCCCGTTTGCCAAGTTTGGACCGCATCGTCCATGAGGCCGAAGTGTCGGGACAGGATGTGTCGCACAATGAGCGCCGGTATATGTGCACGTTCGTCTAATGTTTTGACATCCCAGACGACACTTTCGACGATTCGGCCATCTTTGAATCTTCGCAGTTCGGCCTTGTCACCCCAGAGGTCTCGAAATAGCTGTGCGACGCTTGGATCCGGGTCGTCTGCGGCGGGACCATGATCCACCAAGCGAAAAGCGTTCTTGGGATCGTGAATGAGACCTAACTGGATGAGTTTGGGACTGGAAGGACTGCCTTGGGAAATCGGCCTTGGCTGAGATGTTGGGTGGAGGATCGCAATCGCTTTGGTGCGATTACCGAGAGCGCGACGGATAAGAGACGCCAGGGAAGCGAAAAGAGCTTTTGTGGAAGAACCGCGGTCTACTGCAGCGTGCAACGATGCATTTCGAAATTTTGCAGATGACAAGTCGACCCTAAAATGAGAAATAAATTATTGAAGAGAAAGCTAAACACGGAACGAACTGCATGATGGTATCAAATCGTGTCGGTAGATCACGTTGCTCTTTGAGGTATACTTCCGTGAAAGGATCTTCGGGGATGGGGGAGTGGTCCAAAAGTTCGAGCGTTAAATTAGCGTCATATCTAAGCTATGTAGTCTATGTATTTAATTTTCATTGAACAAACTGAACTCACTCACCATTTCAAGGGAGCTGACAGGGATTCCTGCCAATAGGTTGATCATCGACGAGGAATCCACAAATACAACCTCATGATGCGCTGCATACTCTTCTGGCGGGAACTGACTCCACAAATTGTCAGTATGTCACGAAGGAAGAACAAAATAGGGTAGAAACGCACTCGATGACCATCTTTAGTCTTCAAGTACACGGGCTCATTCTCAAAGTTCTGCTTTGCTAGTTCCAAGAAAATAATATTGACAACTCTTGTTTCATCCACCGAGAAACACTCACCCAGAAAGTCCACCGCAGCCTTAAATAGCTGATAAGAGCTTAACCCACGGCCGAGTGGTTTTTTTTGCTTGCCCTTCTCAGATTGCGATCCAGCAGCTTCCTCACCAGCGATCAACAAACCCAGTAGAGCACCCCACCACGAACCCATGCCCTCAAATCCTCTTACACAGTGTCTCGAGCCTTCGCCGTACCCTCGTTGATTCGCCCACACTCGAAGCAACGTGAGAGCATCACTGAAAGCAGGGGCACTTTGTTTCCAGCCATGAGTAATAAGAAGATTTGATGTGGCCGTAAAGGCGGTCAGAAGTGCAGAGTTGTAGAGAGGGGTGGGTATACTTTGGTTGGCAGAGGATTCATCCGAAGGCGTTGAAATTCTAATGTTTGCGTGAGAAGGTGAGAGACGTTGCACCGGGATGGGGGACGACTGCGGTAATACGGGAATTATTCGCACTTGAGCGTTCAATTTGGAAAAACCGGTTGGGGAATCCCCTGAGATGATCAGGTGAACGAGTGAGAGTTAGAAGAGGATGGTAGACAATTTACCTGGGCGAGAAAAAAGAACAAGAGTCGTCAAACGAGGATCATCCATGGCAGAGTCATAGAAAGTGTTCACATTTAGCCCACTTTCATTTGATTTGATCGCGGCGGCCAAGGTGGCGAGATAAAAGGCTCGCTTGTGAAAGAACCGGCCGTCAAGATAGTCTTTTTCTTGGAAAAGGCTCTGCCAATAAATACTCAACGAGATTACATACTGAGAAGGACATCAACAATACCTCGGGCATCTCGACTGCCAAGTCGATACCAAATTTAGACCCATCCTTTCCCTTGACACTGACCTTGTTTGCCCAGCTTCCCACCAGAGTAATGTCGACGGGCTTTTCAAACGAAACTTTCCAGTGCACGTCTTTGGTTGGCGGGGGGAGAGAGTAAGGAACAGATACGCCTTTTTTGATGAGGCTGCGTGCAGCCTCGAGAGGGTGTTGCGGTTTGACAGACGGAATTGACATAATAAAGGCATGAAGAGCCAAAAGAAAGGCGTCAAGAAGAGGGATGCGTGAGGCCTTTGGACGGACGTTAGGGAGTAGGGCGTCGATCTAGGAGCCAGTCATTATTTCTTTAACATCACTATAGTCTACAAAGCTAACCGACCTGCAATTTAAACGAACTTGACCTGAATAAGTCATTTGCATCTTTGATGGTCCTTAGCTCTTCGCCTGTAGGGGGTTTCTTTGGTTTCGTTCCTGTACGTTTTTCGTCTGTTGCGTTAACCGACGGTATTTCAAAGTCATCGTCATTCCCCAACCCAGACCAATCTCCATCCATGGTTGTGCTCGTCGTTGAAGCTGGAGCGTTGAAGTCTGAGGGCGACTTGTTCGAGGTTGGTTTTTTTTTTTGACTGTGTCACGTGGATGGAATTAGAGCCTGAGCGGCAACTCAATCATCACTTGATATGGACGCTTCGGAACATTCCGTGTGACAGTCCTCCGATTATCCGCAGTACATTTCCTTAGACCATGACTACTGAAAGCTCTGCACAGCCTGAACTCGAGTGAGACACGAGTTGGGGATTCTGAAGAAGGGAAAGCCTTCTGGACTGATGTGGACCACCTGGTTCAGTTCCTTGCTGACCACAAGTCTGCATCAGCAGATGGGGGGAATTTTAAGAAGAATGTGTGGACGGCAGCTGCTTCACATATGAAAGCCTTCACCACAAAAGGTGCACCAAAGACAGCAGTGCCCTGGAGGACCAAATGGAGCTGGGTGAGTGTGAAGTATGTCCTTTTTATATAACCCACTCAGACTGACTTTCTTTTACAGTTGCGCGAATCCTACAAGGTGGTCACTGTTCTCAAGGGGCTCTCGGGGTTCACATGGGACGAAGACCACAGTCTCAACATCGGTGCACAAAGTGAGCAGGCATACAAGACTCTGGAGAAGGTAAGTGTCCATAGTCGACCTCACAAATGACTCGGACTCACATTAATGTCAGGCCAACCACAAGGTCAAACCTTTCAAGCACCATGGCTTCCAACACTTCAATACCATGTATGACCTCATGCCTCGCAGTACTCGAGACCTGAACAGTTTTTGTCCATTAGGACAAACTCATGGGGCTGCCACATCACACCTTCTGTCTTCTGCTCATGGCATCAATGGCAGTGACAAAGATGACGACAATCCACCTCTGCCGCCCACTTCACCAGTGCTGCCTCCTCCAACCATGTCCCAATCTGTCACCTCTGATCCTGGCCATGCCCCCACTGCCATTGCTTCCAGTGTGAGCTCTGGGAAACATAAGTGCTCTGCTCTCGACAATGGTGACGCTGATCAGCGCACTCCTTCCTTATCCCTCTTCACCTCTGTCTCACGCAAGAAGAAGAAGGCTGGTGGCGGTTCAGCTGTGATGAACCATCTCAACGAAACACTTGACAGCCTTGGTGCACATCTTGTGTCCGTTTCGAAGCAGGCACAGCTTCCAATGCTACCTGACAACTCGCCGGAACACAGGATCAAAGCCATGCAGAAGCTTCAGCATGACGAGCCCAACATGGATATTCCGCGCTTGACAGCGCTCGTCGATTTATTCAAGTGCTCCACCGAAGCTGCCGATACATATCTCACCCTGTTTCAGGAGGATGTTCGAAAGAGTTGTGTTGAGAAGCAATTGCTAGAGTCTTTGGGTTTCCCGCCACTGAGTCCTCTTGATATGTCTATGTAGTTTTTCACTATGTTTCTTTTGCTGTTGTAGTCCGCCATGTTTCTTTTACCGCTGTAGTGCATTATGTTTCCCTTACCGCTGCTTTACATTTCCTTGTCGCACCTACCATGTATATGTAGTATGGTGTACCAAATATCACACATCGCAGAACCCAAACACTTTTACAGAAACTACTACAAAAAACATTGAAGAACATGATAAGAGAATTGAGAAGAAAATAATATCAATGTTAGATGAGGCCACGTTCATGAAGTTCCCTCAAGTAAGACTCCCACATAGCCTTCGCAATATGATCTCAGATGTCGTCCGCTTGTCGCCTCTCAGCTCTCCTCGGAATACCATCGGCTAAGTCCCCTGTAGAAATGCTCAGTTGCAGATTATCGTTATCTTCATTGTCATCATCAAAATCACTTACTTCTAAAGGGTCTTTGTCACAGATGAAATTGTGTAGCGCAGCAAGAGCGGCTGCAAGATGTGCTTGCATCTTCATATCGTATTCCGGCGGGTTTACTAGAATACAGAGTGACACTGTAAAACACCAAAATTTCGCTCTATTACATTGCGTGCAGATGCGTGATGCAGGTTGAAAAGTTCCTCTGTATTTGCAGGTCTGTAATCTGCACTGTTAGTCTATAACAATATAAAAACCTGAGTCCATACCTGAGGTCTGTGCGCGCCCATTCAGCCAGATGATAGCGCAAGCTAGTGTTGGGGAAGTTTGGTTTGGTTTGGTTTGAGCCCATTTTGGCCAAACTGCAAACCGAATGGTTCAGTTTCAGCCAAAATTTCCCAAACCTAAACCAAACCGATCCCAAACTGTTTGAATCAGTTTGGTTCAGTTTAAACCATTTAAAACCACTCAAGAAATCTTAACAATTAAATGGTTTGGTTTGGTTTACACTCAGTTTAGACCAAGTTTAAACCAAACCAAACTGTTTAATGCAGTTTGGGGTTGGGTTGAACTTGGAGTTTTGAAGTATACTTTGATATTCATCAGACAAACTGAATTTAAAACCAAACCAAACTGTTTAAAGTGGTTTCAGATCACCTTAAACTTGGAGTTTGGAAGTCTACTTGTCTTGGGATGTCTTAAATAGTGTGACAACAGTTTAAACTGAGTTTGAAACCAAGTTTGAAACAAGTTTGAAGTCTTGTTGTTAGTGTATTGTGTTATGTTTGTCATATTCCAGGCTAGTTAGATCTTTCAAGAAGAATATTTTTTTGGCAGTTTGGTTTGGTTTAAACTGAGTTTGGGATGGTTTGGGATTTTTCAAAGTGGCCAAACCGGAAACCAAACCATTTGCTTTTTTCCAGATTTTCCCAAACCTAAACCAAACTGCACAGTTTGGTTTCAGTTTAAACCGAGTTTGAAATGGTTTGGAACCAAACTTCCCCAACACTAGTGCAAGCCTCGGAAAGGAATAATAAGGCTGGTGGTTGTTGGAAAGCCAGCATCTGCAAGGTAATATTTGCCAGGTGGGACTGGAAGGTCGGTAATGCGAGCATCGTGAAACATGATGGAGTCAGATGTCCATCCGTCCCAACCCGGAAAGACATAGAGGAATTTCATGTTGAAACTGCATGCTACGAGGCAGTTTTGCGTTACCGTGCCTTTTCGATCACGGTTGGGTTGATGTTCAGCAGCAGTCGCATTGCAGGCAAAATGAGTGCCGTCCATCGCACCAAGACAGTTCTTGAAAAAGGGATAAAATTTATGATTTCCCCGAATATGGGGGGGGACAGGTTCATTGATGGTCGGTAACTGAACATTCTTGTTGTAGAAGGGATGTGACAAGAAGAAGACAAGCATTTTCAGAAAGTAACTGTTGTACACATCAGTACGACATCAAATGATAAAATAAACACATACTGCAATGTTGTATCAGTTGAGCACTGAAAGCATTCGCTTACATGCCAGTCACACAAGTATAGAGAAAAATCACCAACTGCTCATCCAGGGTCACATTCCTTGTTGCTGTGTAACCAGCATCCTGTAGCTCCTTAATTAGTGCATGGAACACATGCTTGTGCACCCCGAGTTCATTGCAAATGCATTCTGGGTGGCCCTCAAGTAGTTCACAGACCCATGCAACCCCAGTTAGGGCAGAAGTATGATTTGGAGTCTTATCGTACAGGGGACCAGCGTATAGCAGTGTAGTGTTGAGGACGACTTGGATCATCGCAATGATGATGACCATCTGGTGGATAAGCCGATTCTTCCGACAGATAATCTCATGATTGAGCTGATCGTGGTCCATGTCCTATAGATCGATGACTCGGAGCACTGGTATACGGACTGTCACACAGAATGTTCCGAAGCATCCATATCCAGCCAAATCCAAGTGATGATTGAGTTGTCGCTCAGGCTCTTACACCCAGACTGGTGTTCAGCTCAATGTTACGTATATGGAGTACTACTTCACAGATGCCTCCTTGTAGTAATATGCATCGAGTCGTTCTGACTCAGAGTTGCTCAGGACATTGTCTTGCACCTGGGGCATTTTCATTTGTTTTAATTTTAATTACTAGTAACACACCCAGGCTTTAATAAGCACTATGAGTATGGGACGACTCGGAGTATAGGTGATGGGGTCACTACATAGGGATGCTAGACAGGCACATGGTTGTAGTTCCATGAGCACATTGTCTCATGTAGTGATGCGAGACGAGTTGAGATTATAAACATTTTTTTCGCTGTTTATTCAATTTTTACAACTTTTTGAAGTCGTTACCGTCAACTTTCTGTATTTGCCATGCCTTTCCTCTCAGTTTTGTGTTATTTGCTGACTTTTTACTCTCGATTTTGCATACTATTAACTTTCAGCTGGAACTCCCTGTCATCGACTCGCTGTCGCAACCCAATACATGTTGCTTTAACCTTAGTCATATGTTGGTCGGTGATTGGTCAGCCTTTGGTCACCGCTCAGCCAAGCCTGGTTGTAGGCGGCACATGGTCGTTGGTCGTTGGGGGTGGTCTAGTGCCAAAATGATAATATCAGCTGTTGGTCGCCGTCACAGGTGTCAGCTGGATGCTTTTAAACGACTGTCTCAGTGAGATTCATTTGAAGTCATTTCACAGTCTTTCAATGACATTCATTTAGATTATCTCACTGTCATTCCTTCCAATTTTGTTCATTTTTTCTACTCATTTTTGCGATGGACCTAAGCTGGTTGTCACCAGATGCATTGATGCAATTGCAGACCCTTGCTCAACGTCTATGGCTTAGTGTTCCCAAAGTTCAGTTTGGTCTGGTTTTGGCCTTTTTTTTGAAACCCTAAACCAAACTTTGGAGTTTGGTTCAGCCAAAGTTCAAACCAAACCTTGGAGTTTGGCTCCAAAGCAGTTCAGTTTGGGTTTCAAACCTGAACTCTTACCATATATGGTAATTGGTTTGGGTTTTTGGCTGAACCAAACTCAGAGTTCAGTTTGAGTTTGCCAAAATCCCAAACTTTGGAGTTTGGTTTGGGTTTCAACTGAGTTTCAACAGTTTCAAACTGAACTTTGGGAACACTACTATGGCTCCCGCCTCATCCAATAACACCTGATATTTCACCACCCACCACATCTACTCGTGTGATCTCTGCAGACCCGGCCCAACCACGATCACAAGCCTCACCTTACAGTTTTCATGGCATCATCCCCTACTGCAGAACTGATGGCTCAGCAAGTCACAAGTGCTTCTGCTCAGCATGTTTCCAGCTCCTCTGTGCAAGGTCAACTTTTGGATTATGCACCTAGCAGTACCCCAATTTATCCATATTGAAGCGTTCAGCTTCCCGAAAGTACTCCCGCATCACAGGGTCCTCTGCAGGCTGTTTTCCTCAGAGCACAGGGTCATCTTTCACCATCTACAGTGTCCGTATTGGTTGGTTCGATGCAGCCTTTTCTTGGGTTCAACACCATCGCTCCCCCCATGACTAGTCAAGTCAACCAACACTGACTTAGTTCAGCAGCTACACATATTCCCAGGCAACCCCAACTCGAGAGTCGCAGTCGGAGGAGAGGACCAGCAATGGCACCACCTAGCATGCCAAGTGCTCCCAGTATCAATGGTTGTCTTGTAGATTTACAATCAGATGGGCCTGGCATTCACATCAAGGTCAAGGTGTACCTCCCACAGGCACATTTTCACTGCACACTTATCAGTTATGCTCGTTTACTAACTTTCATCCTAGGAGATGGCCTCAGAGGATCTCTTCGCTTATCAATTCATCCTTGACTCGTTCAATGCCCAGCTCGAATTATATGGCCTTCTCTTGCTCTACAAGCTCCCAACAACAACAACTGTTACCACCTTGGTTGGTTGTGTTGTCACTAACATGGTGCTGTCACACTTTGCCTACGAGTTTACAACTAATCCTTCTTCATCCCTCTTATCTCATGAGAATCTCCCCTTACAACTGATGGAATTTGTCAACCGAGGCATTCCCCGCCGTACAGACAATCAAGTTCATTTGAGACGCATGGCACATGTACCCCAAACCCTTGCAGATCTGGCACAAAACAGGATGTGTTATGCTCTACCAAGTATCTCACTCAAGGGAAATTCATTCGTCATTCGTTTTCCCTAGTGTGTGGCATGGGTAACCCTCAGGTACATTTTGCTGTACCCGTACCTGTACCTGTCACTTTTTGTACCCTTACTCGTGGGTATGGGTAAAATCACGGGTACATATTTTTGTACCCGTGGGTTACCTGGGACCCGTACCTGTGGTGGGTGACCTGCGGGGATCTCACTTAAATCTTATGTATTTCATCTAATATACATGATAATATAAATATATACATATAATGCTCTCTTGTGTTTGCATGCGAGAGGGTGGAGGCAGTGGTGGTGGGGGAGGATAATGTGGCTGTCTTGCGTTTGAAGCGAGATAGCCGGGTGGTGTGGTGAGAAAAGACAACATGGCCGTCTTGTGTTTGAAATGAGACAGCTAGTTGTGGTGGTGGTGAGGAGGCGGGGTGGTGTGGGGAGACATCGTGGTGGTGGTAGGTGGTGACACAGCCATCTTGTGTTTACAGCGAGACAGCGGGTGGTGGGGTGGTGTGAGAGTGGGTTGGTGGTGGTGGAGGAGGAGGATGATGCAGCTATCTCGCATTTGAAGCGAGACGGCCAGGTGGTGTGGTGAGAAGAGATGACTTGGCCGTCTCATGTTTGTAGCGAGACAGCTAGTTGTGGTGGTGGTGAGGAGGCGGGATGGTGGTGGTGGTGAAACAATGTGGTGGTGGTAGTGTGGTGAGAGACGATGTGGCCGTCTTGCGTTTGAAGCGAGACAGCAGGGTTGTGTATATGGAGGTGGTGGTGCAGGCGTGAATGTGCACGTTTGCACCCTGTGTTGATGTAGTGTGGATGACAACATGTTTTATGCGTTGTCTTGTGTTTGAAAATAAAACTCACCTAGATATAGTGTTGGTCCAGCTAGCTTAGCTGCAAGCTGGCTGACACAGCTGCAGCTTGAGCTGGCTAATTTCACAAATTTTCATCAGCCACAGCTGACAGCTGGTACCAGCCAGCTTCAGTTGACTCAAGTCAACTCCAAGCTGACAGTCAACTAAGTTGGCTGAAATTCAGCTAAGCCAGCAATAAGCTGATTCAAAGCACCTTGATATAGGTTGGAAAGGTGTATATTCAAACAGTATCTTCATCTTCCACATCTCCTAGTACTTCCATTAACCTATCAAACAGCTCATTGGAATCTTCACCAAGATACTCTGCCAACATATCACTATCTGAACAGTCGTGTTCAACTCCCTTTATAACTGTATATATTCAATGTAAATAGTGTTTAGTACAATATTCAATGGTAATAAATAAGTTACTTAGCTTGGTTGGCCTACAGTTACCGCTTTCTCAAGCAGGTGGTGGTGTCTTGAGGTGGGTGGCTGAGTTCAAACTTGGTGGCTGAGGCTGAGTGTGCATGAAAATTACACACCTGTGGCTTCAACAAAATACAAAAATCAGTTAGCAGCCACAAAAATTGGCTACTAATGAGTATTATAACTACAATACTATCTACCTGTATGTACCAGCTTAGCTGCCAGCTGCCGGCTGCCCAAATAAGAGCAGCTATAGCCACAGCTGGTTCCCAGCCTTAGCCAGTTGGTGACCAGCTTGGCTTATTTTCGGCTCAGCTGGTGGCTGCAAGCTGCTGGCAGCCTCAGCTGGACCAACACTAACTCTAAGCATGTGCTTATGTGCTTGATGTATATGAACTTGCTTTTAGCTTAGTACTACTGGATAGTAAAAGTTGAAGAATTAGACTGCTTAAAATTGCTTGAACTCACTTAGTGCTTAACAGTGCTTATAATGCTTGTAGTGCTTACCAGTGCATAGCTTTTAACTGATTTTTTCAAGTCAGACGATAATATTAAATTATAGTCATTGCTTCAAGTTTGTGCTTATTGTTTTTATTACTAACTAAATTCAAGTTGAATAACTAATAAATAAATGAAGGCCAAAAAACAATCACACCAGCATACCTCGAACTCTCAACCTCAGCAACAACTAGTGAGCTACAGTTAACAGGTACACCAAACTGACTTGTTGATTTAAGTCAATGAAGATTACCTATGCAGGTACTAGTATTTCTTGTAATGTCTTTTTTTTTTTTTTTTTTTTTCAAACAATGCAGCCATGTGAACCAAACATCACCATGCATTGCCAGGTTATCAACCACGACAACCACGACAACGACAATGACAACAATGAGGGGCAGAGGGTCAAAATAAGTAAATACGGTTATATTTTAATGATTAGTATACTAAAAATTAAACTGCACTCGACCACTCTACCCTCTCACATGCAAACAAGAAGGCCACATGGCCACCACCACCTCCGCTCTCTCAAAATTGAACACCGGAGCCTCCTCGCCCACCACCACCATCTCTGCCTCTCACATACAAATGAGAGGGCTAGCCAACCCTCACCCCTGTAAACGATGAGGGGCACATCAACGGCCAATCCGCCACTGTAAATGTAAGTTTTTCAATTGCTTTTTTACACTGCTTATTAACTTATGGTACCACTACCACCATGACAAGGGGGCTGTGTCAACGGCCAACCTCCACCCCCACCTCCACCCTCTCATGAATGACGAGGGGCACATCAGTGACCTACCTCCACCACCTCCACCTCTGCCCTCTTATAAACGATGAAAGGGCCACATCAATGACCAACCCCCACCTCCTCTGCCCTCTTGTAAACAATGAGGGGCGCATCAGCGGCCAACCCCCCCACACCACTACCACCACTACCCTCTTGTATACAACAAGGGGGCCATGTCAATGGCCAATCCCACCCCTACCTCCACCTCTACCCTCTTGTAAACAATGAGGGG
>QLPF01012604.1:0-10940 GCA_003314045.1 Hygrophorus pudorinus | reverse complement strand
ACTTCATCCCATGATCGAGTTCCAACGTTGAACTTGAAAGTCCGCACCATGACCGTCACATGTGTGAATCCTGCTCTCACTGCGGCCAGCTCGCAGCGCGTTACAAGTAATTGCAGCTGTTGACCGGATTGATCCGGATAGCTACCTTCATACCTTTACTCTAAGCGGCTCGACACAGCACGTATCTTCGCAGCTGTTGACTTACTGCCTACGCCGGTACTGGACCTGGGTCCGACTTTTAACCAAATCGCTACACCCATTACTCACAAGGAATCGCGGGGCATTATCCACGCAGCCGTTGAACTCCTACTTCAAGTCTCACCAACCTGGTGAGTCCTTTCATTCTGCTCGAGTTGTCATACCTGTTTACTTACGAGGAATCACACTGTGTTAGCTTCCGCTGTTGAACTATCTACACCGGCCTTGTACTGGACCATCCTCCACTCCTATTTACTTACGAGGAATCGCAGCACGTTATCTATGCAGCTGTTGACCATCTTCCATTCCATTTACTCACGAGGAACCGCAGTGTTATTCACCACCCGGTTTTTATTTCAGTTCACAGCGCATTAATCACAGCTGTTCATCAGATTAACCCATTCACTCACAAGGAATTGCAGCGCGTTATTCACGGTTGGTCCGAGTCCGAGTCAGTCCTTGCACTTCTCTTCAGCACATGCAGGCGATATGGTCTGCATGTGTTCCCCGGGCAGTACAATCCGGGGAATTGAGTTGTGGCCAGTGCTGCCTGCCATCTTGGCACATCTCTTCACCACATGCAGGCAATATAGTTTGCATGTGTTCCCCAGGCAGTACATTCCAGGGAATTGAGTCGTGGTAGCCGCTGCCTGCTGCCGGCCCCACTGCAACGCCATTGCCTGCTGGTTCAGCCCCACCTTCACCATCCGCCTGCTTCACACGATGTCTTTTGGATTTCTCTGAGAAACTTGCTTCCTCGTGACCTCTGCCCACCTCTGCAGCCCCACTTTGATGAGCCGCCTACGGTCCCTCGTCTCCTCACCGCCCACACACACCAGCCTGGATCCAAGCCCCTCCTCCCGCCTGCTTTGTCAATTAGGAATCAACCCTGGGTCCGAGTGGGCAAGCAGGCGATAGGATTTGGGCCTGCCCAGTGTAGATTTCGTCTTACATCAACCAAGGATGCTGGACCGAAGTTATCCAGACTGCAAGCGTATTGATAAGCTAGAACGTGAGAGGGGCATTGAGCATGAACGGAAATGGAGCAAACATTACCCAAACGTTGTGTGACCCACTTCAAGCCTCGGCCTCCACTCTGAGCACACAGCCATGCCACTTGTCCTGACTCTACACAATCGCACGTACGCACCGATCATGGTGGGCTCCAAGGGCGTCATTCTGCCACACCCTCTCCGAGTTCGCCGAATACCTCGCTCACTAGTCAGGAGTTTGTGATGGAGCAGGCAGATGAAATGAGGCATGATGTCAAACATCAACTCGAATGGAATTTCATCACACGTGCATTCCCATTCCCATTCTCCAGATTCTCGAATGAATCGTCTGTGCTAGCAGAGATTGCCAGGAAGTCAAGAACGAAGGGCAGATGGGGTCCCAGGCAGGAAGTACAGGAGGAGAGCCAGGATCTTCCAGAGCGGATTAAGAAGTGCATGAGACCCTTTAGAATCATTTTTAAATCCTCAGGCTATGCAAATGAATTGTTTGCGATGGCAGAGGCGTCCAGAACATCGAGATCGAAGGAGAGTGTTGCAACAGAGCCAAAAAAGGGATGAAGAGGTCGATGTCCATTGGACCAGTGCAAGGACCTTGAGGGGCCATTGGGGATGATGTAGGAACGACCAGAATGAACCAGAGAAGTCATGTGAACACACTGTCATGTGCAATGCATCCTGAAAGCCCGGAACGAGGGGGAGAACTCGCATAAGTCCATACAGCCAAAGATATCCAGATCACTGATGTCTTGAATATAATCGTGGCACAGAAGCTGAAGAAGAAGCTGCAGGAAGCTTCCAGGGACATTGGGCAAGCACACGTCGGGGATAGTGTCATGGCAAGATGCTTGGCAGCTTCAACTCTTCTATGATCAAGTCCTACCTTTCCAAGACCTGGGGTTTAGGGTCCTTGTGAGTGGATGGTGTTCCATTATGCTTGGAACAATCCCCCAGCCTAGCTTCTCATGTGTGCATTGCCCCTCTAGTTCACCATCCGACTCTAAATGACTCCTTTTCTAGTGGGGGGGGCCGATAGTCCTGAGAGTGCAGACAGCTCTCCCCCTATGCAATCAACTGAGGACATCGGCTCGATACAAGGTGACGAGAACGAGTACAGAGTAATGTACTGTTACAACTGCAAGGTCGAAACACTGACCGGCAGGGGGCCAAAGCACACGAGAAACGACAAGGACGTGAGAATACACCCGCTGCAAGCCGTGCTCCACCCCACACAGGATCGAGGCACCTAGGGCCGATTCTGAGAATGCCAACATGCCAGTCCAAGGGCACGTCATTAGCCCAAGGAACCCATACATGGAATGGCAAGCCCAAACACCGTGCCACGTCATGGACATGAAGGCAAACGAATCACACGGATGAAAGCACACCACCACAAATCACTAGTGGAGAGCACGCAGCAGTGCCAATGCACACTGGCGTCCATCACCCACGAGATATGCACAGTGGGGAGCACGCAATGTCGTACTGGCCCATTCAGAGAATTGGAGAACACATAAAACGACGTACCCAGTCAGTTCCCAGCACCCAAAACCCACTGCCATGATTCACAGTCAACAGGCAACACTGTCAAGGCCGAACGCGACAAACAAAGGCAACCACTTACCTTCCAATGACAACATTCGACCGAGAGGGAGAATGGCATCATAGTTGTCCCGAACATCGTCAGAACTAACCGGCACATCATGGAAATGAAGAACGCACCCCAACGGACCTTAGAAATAAGACCAGTAACGTCGAGCGCGATGCAGAAAGCGCTATCTGAGAACGATGTACGGTGTGCAGGGGATGATGGGGATGATGAGCTGGCAGTTGTGGGTCATGCTGATGATGCGAGGGTTGTTCTGTGAAGTGAGTAAGGATCTTTCATAATGTTTCTAGACGCTAGATGACTGCTCTCAACACTTGCTGGGCTTGCTAAGACGTGGGGTGTGATAACTCCATTCTCCCCCTCAGACTGCACATCATCGATGACACTGGTGCCGTCTCCTTCGTCTGGGGTGTATAGGTTCATCTTTACTTCCATTCTAGCCTTCTCGGGTTTCCTACCGGTGTGTAGAATGATTTCTGGGGCGCTAATCCCATTTTCCATCACCCATGCGCCCATACCGATTCCTAGCGTCAAAGTATGCACCAAGGACCTTCCCAACTCAATTAAGGACCTCCAAAAACCTCAAACGAAGTGCTCGTATAAGCAGGGATCCACGTCACCAACAATCCAACCCTCACAACAACAACACCAATAGCCACCACCGGCAGAACCACAACAACCATGTTAACACAATGCCAGGAGCAACAAGGGAAGTATGAGGACAAGGGACCACAGCTGAGGGTGGTGCTTCCACCCTCAGCTACGTATAAGTAGGTGCGTTTTTATCTATAATCGATGATAATCTTGCTAACCACATGAACAACAGTGTAGTCTACCATCCAAACACAAGCGATAGGCGAGGTGGCACCACCAATGTGTCCGCATTCATTACCACTAACAGCACAACGACAACGCCAACACGTCACCCCCACACCCCGCCATCTCCTACCACCACCACCCACTCACGACGCCACCTACACATCACCACCACCACCACTACCTATTTACAACACCTCACCATCACGTCGGGGTGCATTTTTATTATAGGATCTTACTAACTACTTTTCAAGCGACAGGGAGAAGGCCCCTTGCATATAAAAGCAAAGGGGTGCATCATCACCACCCCCACCACTCACTTACAACAACGCCTGCGCGTCCCCACCACCACCCACCTCACGACAATGCTGATGTGTCACGACCTCCGAGACATACCATCATCCCCCGAATGGTGAGTTGTGGGACAGCAGGGGAGGAGGAGCGGCGGCAGAAGAACAGGAGCAGGACTCACAAAAGCAGTATGAGGGCATTGTGCATGAGCACGATGCCCTCATGTTCTTTTTTCTTCTGAATTATCTATATGATCTATTCACTACACCTCATGACCATGCACACCTCAGATTACTAATCTGAGGCTAAATCAAGTCCTGTCATGGTTGAGACTGATAATGATAATCTGATAGCATTCTGTGAAATAACTAGAGCTGTATAACAATCCAAAGATAAAGAAGGCTTGCAAACCTGATGATAAATGATAATTTCCTGAAATAATCAAAATCATGTATTAAACAATGATGTTGTGATTGGGGAGTGAGAAGCTACAAGACATTGAATAGAGGACCTACACAATCTGGGACAATAATTATCACTGTGGTTGTAACTGCATGTAACTGATGGCCCAATCCCTGAAAGCCTGGTGAAAAGTGACAAATCTCAGAAATAATGGCAGCCCAGTTGTGACTGCAGGAAATGATATCCTGGCAGAATAATTTCATCTGGATTGTCATGGCTAATAATCCATGGCCAAGCTTCTGTCAGACTTGAAAAAAATGGCATTGAAGTAAACTAATTACAGGTTTATTGCAATCCCCTGTAGCCATGGCAAATCTCCTGCAAGGCTGGTAAAAAATAGAGAATTTATGAAATAATTCTCCTGTCAAGATAACCACTTGTAACAGATGGCAAATCTCCTGCAAGGCTGGTAAAAAATGAGAATTTTCTGAAATAATTCCCTTTCAAGATAACAACTTGTAATGCATGGGAAATCTCCTGCAAGCCTGGTGATAAATAAGAATTTTCTGGAATAATTTCCCTGTCAAGATAACAACTTGTTATGCATGGTGACTCTCCTGCAAGCCTGGTGATAAATGAGAATTTTCTGGAATAATTTCTCTGTAAAGATAACAACTTGTAACACATGGTCATTCTCCTGCAAGCCTGATACAAAGTGGACATGTTCTGAAATAATTTCTGTCTCATTTTAATCATTGATAATCAAAGGCCAAATACTTGGAAGCCTGATACAATATGAGAATGTTCTCAAATAATTAATACACATTGTAATTGCAGCTCAGAAAGTGAAATACTGATTATATGATTGTAAGGCCAGTTATGGCATTACAGATGGTTAGCAGTCTGCTGACCAATTGTCAACTCCGCCTGGATATACCAGGGTCCCCCTGATTTCCTGATGCAATGTGTCTCAAAAAACCTACTACACTATATGTCGACACAACCCCCCAAGAATATGATAATCTTCAGGCCATTCAGTGGCCCCTGGAATGTTCATATACATTCCAAGTCAACAGTACCAATACTATTGACCTGGAGGACTACACACTGCTAGAATCACCTTTGCTGGCATCATCACCAAGCAACACGCAGTTGACTGACTCACATGCTGGTCTCGCAAGGACAAGAACACCAAGTATTTCAAGTACCACATCACACTGTGAATGAGTAAATACCACAATTGTCCAATCAATTTTGGATTACATCAATAGCAACACGGCCACTCTTGCTTGCCAGGCTAGTCATCACTTCAATGTGGTGTTACCAAACTCATACTCATATTGATTGATGAGCTCAGTTTACAGGTGTAAACTGTTGGGACTTTCTTACAGTCTACCAATACTCTAGCAACAATCAATTACTGATCAGGCATGAACCGCCTCTGCCATTGCAGAGCATAACTAACTTTACACTGATTGTCATCAGATACGAGTATGATTTATCCACTGAAACTCTACAAGTCATGAAATGCCCCGCTGAGATCCACAAGACTCCCACACAATAAATCAATTCACTTCTGACCACCAGATTAGCCATGCAAAAGTCTCTCTACGGTGATTTCACAGGCTGGAAACTCGGGACTAACTCAGAATTTATTGTCCTCAGTGGTGAAAAGAAACAACATGCACAGGTCTTTACCCCAGATAGATTCTTAGCACTGGAGGACGATCGTCTTGTCCTTGTACTCGAGGTTGTGAATTCACAGAAAATGTGTGATGTGTTGAAGAAAGTCACCTATGTGTGGATCAAAGTTCAAAGTGTTTGTGGCATTATCATCATTAAAATGATAGAGACCCAACAATATTGTCAGCCTCGCACAACACATGCATCCACAGAACCTGTTCTCAGACGGAGGGACTAGATGAAGAGAGATTGGCCCTCAGGCGCAATCCGATATGATGGTCACACTTGGTCAGGAAACTACAACAGTCTTGCTATTGTGTGTATCAATTCAAACCGCAGTCCTAATGCACCAGAGGTGCGTCATATTCGCTTATGTCAATTTGCTATCACTTGTATAGCTCAGCAATTTTCAGGTGCTGATAGAACCATTTTCATCTGGAGATTTTGCATTGAGTGTGGAGAAGCGGACTCGGAAACATTCCCGAGATAATGACAACAACCTGAATGCTACTGGGGCTGGTGACAACAATGTCAATGAAACCAGTGATGCAGGGGATGACAACAGCAGCAGCAATGATCTCTATCAAGAAAGCGACGAAGAGACCTCTTGCCGGGATGAGGATGTCAAATTGTTTACAAGACAGTTGGAGAATGGAAATTGGCAGACAGTCATGGCGGTAATATCCTATTACTGATTAACCTTTAATATGCTAGGCTAACATGTTTACATCTTGATAGGATTTCTGCTTGGGCTTTGACGATGTCCCGGGACGTGAGCTGATCGAGAAAGCCGTGAATGATATGTGGGCAATGGTCATCACCTCTGCAAACCCATCTGCGAAGCCTTATCCTCTTATGTTCAACTGGAAAGACCTGGCGCCCAAATGGCCAGTGCACGGAAAACCGACACTTACCACCGCTACATCAAATGGGTCAGCGGTAAGAAGTAAGGCTTTTCAATTCAACTAATAGCAATAGTATTATTACTGGATGCTCAATCGCTTGTGTGCCCCGCCATTCTCCTATTAGAGTTGTGCCTGTATCATGTAACACTGTTTGCTGTTTCTGTTTTTGGAATTCAACATTTGTCCGAAATGTTGAGATTTTTCAGACAAGTTGAACCATCCGATGAACGCCTATTGGCACACTCATACCGACTTTCACCTGTCATGAGCTCTGGCTTTGTTTTCCCTAGCTCGTCCACTGATGCCCCCCCCCTTCATAGTAGTGCTGCGAATCATCGGCAGCAAGACTCACAATTATCACAAGAGCAGACGAGCACTGGCTCGGGGACATCATTCAACAGTGAAAGGATTCCAAGTAATACTAATACTACTAGTAGCAGGGCCGGATTTCGAATCCCCAACACGCTCTTCCTTGAGACTGATTTCAACTTTCATCCACATGAATCTTTTCCATCACAGGATTTCCCATCAGGACAGCACCCCCAGAATTATCACGCTACTATGAGTAGTAATACCCATCTATTGTCCCCAACATTTCCTCTGGCCCTGGCCATTGGTGCCACTTCCACAGTTTCATCTATGTTTGTCGACACCCTAGCAAATGAATTCGGATTTGGAGAAGTGGAAAGAGATCTCCGAGCCCAACTTCATGGGTTTGTTGAGGTAAGTGGTTTGCCTTTTAGATTTGTTGGGCTAATACACTGCTCACAGTCAGATGGGACGTGGCCTTTCAAAGCCAGACCTGGCAATGTGCACTTTTCTTCTGGCGGCACTATCTTGCACGGTTGTGGAACAGCACAAAATGGAAGAAATGAATTGGCACCTCCATGATGTAGTTACAGACCTAGCAACATGCCTCAACGACAATTTTGGGCTAACAAATGAACAAAAGGTTGTGTTTAATTGGCTTAATCTTATCATGAGCCGACACTGAAATATTCTACATATTACAGGCAAATATTCGAATTGTCACAGGCAACCTGTTGTATGATGCAAGCTGCATTGCTTTCAAACACCTTCACATGGATGTTGATGTAAGTACCTCAACTTTTGAGATACATTATTCATGGCAATATTGTGATACAGGTCAAGCTGCAAGAGGAGGAGAAGAATCTCAGGCTATTGAACGTCTTTGGCAATCCCGCACACAAAAAGATTCTAATGATTTGCATCAAGTGCACATGCTCCAACCAGTGCAACACCTTTTGCAAAATGGTAAGTAGTATCAGTGTTGTCTAGAAACACCAAGTGTCGGATTATCATCTCATGTTACAGTTATGTGATAGCATCATGGGTGATACTATTGTAGCATTGGATGACTTTGTGTACGACTCAGCTGCTTGGTTTCGATGAGGTGGCACTGGCCAAGACATTGGGGCTGTCACCACTTCTTGCATTGCAATAATTGTGAGTGTTAAGTATTGATATTAGGTCAAACAGCTAATGTTTTCTGTACAGCGTTGTTTTGCTTATGAGCATCCCGAACTCCTTGATTGCGGAGAAGAACCTGACAACAACAGAACAGGGACACCCTCCCCTGATGGTACACCTGGACCTGTCGACAGCCCCATCAATGGTGGTCCTCGCAAGAAGCATAAGAAAACTGTGCTCAAGGCAGCAAAAGGAGAAGACTTTTGGGGTCAGGTGGAAAAGTGGTTCACTGCTCGGCAGAGTATGTGGGGTGATAGGTGGTCAGATGAACATTGGTCGGTGTGAGTACCATGATTAATGTTATTCATAATATTATGACTGATTTTTTGTTAGATATATTTGCGAAACGATTGCTAAAGACTGTGAAACTTTCAGAGCAGTACCTATTGTCAACCTGTACATGACAGATGGTGTTGTAGGAGGACCAGCACCTATACCTGCCTAGGACTATGTAACAAATGGTAGCATTTTGTCTCGTGACGGTATGGGAGCAATTCTGGACACAATGTAACGATTTCTGTATATAATAATATACTATATTTCAAGCTGAACATTGAATGTGTATTTGGTGCCAGTTGCAATGGTGAACGAGACGGTTGTGAATTCGTCAACAGTGTCTATGTGACTTTGCAGAGGGCCTCTGTATCAAGTCGGGGTGAATGCAAGTGTTCTTACATCTAGAGCATTAGCACAGACCAAATGCAGACTTTGCATGAAGCAAGTTTGGTGCCTGGCATCAAAGCCATTTGGTGCCCAGCGCAAACCCAAGTGGTGCCTGGTACTTTTTTGGTATCCTGCTGTGCCTGTGCATCAACCGAAAAGCGGGCTTCTAGCAATCTGAGCTCATCACCAGATAATATTATCCCTCCTCCCTACTACATTACCATGCTGAGCATATGTACATGATGACCTCAGTCCATAGATGTTGTATTTATCTGCAGAGCAGACGAGAACTACTACTTCTCATGTACTATGATGCCAAGGCTCACTGGCCGCTTTTAAGCTCAAGTTGAATTCTGTTGACCCTCAAGACAACTCTCTCAGCTTAAGCCCAGCACCCTTAAATGTTTGACTGTGTGTCTAAATCGTTCTGTGAATCCTTGCTGAATCAACATATTTGACTGTCCCTAATTAGTCTGTAGCTCCATTGTTGCTTACGTTTCTCAAACTCATGTGTCATTTTCATTGTCCCCAATGAACTCTCCACGGAAAAAAGAGACATTATTAATAAGTGCCCCAACACAATCATCCAAACCTCAAAGGTACGGATCGATCTGTATGGCACTTCCTGTCATGATGTGACTTTTACCCCTATCTAGTTTCCTTTTTCGAACATTCTTTCATCCTATTTCGGACATTTGCATGGCCTATAAACAATTGCCACATGGACATTCTTTAATTATCTCTTCTTTGATCACAAGGCACAACAACAGTGTTCCGCTCTGGACTCGGCCTGCCACATGGTTGCTCCACCAATCTATTTCCATCCACCACTGATCGGATTTTGTCCTAATCTCCATTTAGATTAATGAGCACAAGGCACACCATTCCTAAACACACTTCCGGATTCTGGACCCACAGATCGATCAGACTTCTATTGATCGATTACCAGATAAACTTGACAGCCGCCAATCACTGTTTCAGTCCATAGCCTTGCCCATAGCCTTTTGATCGTAAGGCTATCCCACTATCTTGGTTCATAAACATGCACCGACCTCATGCCTGATGATCACCCTTTTATAGTATATCTCTTTCTTCACATATCCTTTCTTTCTTGTGCTGTGCACATTATCACCTGACCATTGCCTGCAAGCACAGCGCGTCCGATTCACATCCGAATGTAGTAGTACACAGCCACTGTACCATTAGTACTATAATGGAAAATAGTATATGGCAATTAATGCATTGACCTCTTGAAACGAAAGACCAAGGTCACCATTGTATATATTGCAATAAATGAGTAACAGGCTCTCCAGTCTGTTATCTCAGGATTACCACCATATCTATGGGGCTTCCTTCTAAGATGGCTTTCTGGCAACCTCTCTCCTCTCTCTTCCCTCTTATCCTTCTCCTCTAACCTTTTGCTTCATCTTCTGGTCCTATATCTTTACAGGATAACCGGTACTTTATTGTATTTGGTGTCGCCCTGACACTTCCACCCAGACTGCAATGTTTCAGAGATAAGTAAGTGGTCGACTCTGACTTTGGATGAGCCACTCACCCACTGCTTCCTACCACGCTACACACACCCAAGAAGTCATCATTCAAGATTGTCAATTGGTCATATTCCGTGCCTATGTATGCCAGAGAAGGTAATAAACATACCATTTTGGTGATAGAGCAGTGGCATAGATGAAGGCGTCAATGCCAGCACCTACATAGGCCCAATCCAGGCTGATGGAGAAAGTGCCGAGACCCTCGTTTCCGGCAGCACCACCTGAAACAAGGGCAATGAATTGGTATGAGGGGTAACCCACTGGGAAGGAAACACACCGAAGATACATGAACTCTTCCTGTTCGCCAAGCAGAAGATGC
>QLPF01012223.1:0-10045 GCA_003314045.1 Hygrophorus pudorinus | reverse complement strand
ACAAGAGACAAAGCAGTCCAATAGGGAAAAACACAACTGCAGTGATGATTCCGCAGACACCATATTTCGTTGTGGGGTCATGATCTCCTCGAGCGCAACGTGCAAACACTAAGTTGTAACATAATCAGACACGAAAGGATCAGGCGATTGGGGAAGAACTCACACTGGTGTTGGTACTGCACGCCTACTTGGACAGCTGAAGGAACGACTTGCGGATGATAGTATTGGGGTTGCCCGGACGGTACCGCCACAGGAGGCGGGTACAACATCGTCGAACCGATGCCAGCGAGCTGAGGCTGCGAGACTGGTTGGCTGACATATTCCGGGGGAGGTATGACTTTCTCGTCAATCATGTTGTAGGACAGTGTGCGAAAAGGGAGCCGTGCATAGCAAAACGATGCGTGGCTTGGCCTTGGCCGTGTCATGCAAATAGGGGACTCACATATTCCCACGGTTGTGCCTCCCACCAGTCACGTCCATGCCAGTCGACGAAGAAAACGAGTATGAAGTCGGTCAGTTTCTTTGTTACGCCATACTTTTGTCTAGCTCTCAATCAAAATTATAGAGTCAATCGTACAGGCTCGCATCGAAAAGCAACGGGGGAAATTAATTTGGGTATGTACCACCCTTGGTTCGGACACAGTGCGCTCACCATGTTCCGTGGCGTGAACAGAAGTTATGCGTCAAAGTATGTATCAATAACAAACGTTGTCTTTCGTTCGTAACATACTGAGCTGAAGTAAACATTAGTGGAAAGGTTACGACCCCTCGGACAATACGTAAGTTCTGCTGTTGTGTTCGATTACACACAGACTCAAAATTACTTAGCTGGGAACCTTTGGAGTCTTTCGAGGGTTCTGAAAATCTATTGGATCAATTTTGGCAGCGTATTAACACGGGCGGTCGAGATGTCAACGACCTTCGTCTTTTCACCTTCAATGAACAATTCTACCCTATAGGTCCACCACGTATGTCCATCTATCTCTTCACGCAGTACTTTCTGAGCTTCTCTTAGGACGTAAGACAAAGAGGAAAGTCGACACAGCTAAGGAAGATAAAGGATCAAACTCGGCAGAAGCGGCGGTGTTAAGCGAAGGGAGTAAGTCAAGAATTGAAAAAAGGAGACGGAGCTCACTGGGGGAGGCGGAAGCACCTTCGAAAAAACGAAGTCGAGGACGGGCCGATTCTAACAAACATTCAGCACCTACCTCGAAATCTCGGAAGAGATTGTCGATGCCGGGTTCCGGTGTCGAAGAATCGAGGAAAACTTCAGCGGAGGGTATACCGAGTCAACCTGGGCTCCGTCCAAGTCGAAGGAGGCACCAATCTTCTTCCGACGTAGCCGCCTCACAGGATTCGGAAGATGAGATTGTGCGTGATTATCTTGGTGAACGTTCAGGTGACGAGACGTCTCGTCCGGTGACAAATGGCTCATCGAACTCACAGCCGAGCAATCGACTACCTCTGGAACGCCCCCCGCCGCATGAAAGGCCGTCGAAATATCAAAGCTCATATATTGTCCCTGACGAACCCATCGACAGTGTCGATATGGAGCCCTCACAACAACATTTGGAGCAGCCTCCCTATGATCCTGGTTCTCCCCTATTCGATCACCCTGACGACCCTTTGCCTTCGGATATCGATATGGACGAACCTTCCACTTCGTCTTCCACTTTAATTGCACCCACTAGTTCCTCTCTCTTACCCTCCCATCGTGCCCGCGTAGCTAATCCACTGGTTAAACTGGTCGATACGAATTTCCATGGCGTGGATGGTGGCATCTCAACCAAAGCTCGTTTACTAGGGCGTGCTTCTGGATCCGCTCAGACGGTCCCGCCTGCGGGATCTTCTCACAATGAGCTTTCCAGTGGGAGATCGTCATCTTGGCAAGGATTAAACTCCAAGGCAGGGGCTGGAAAACTCTCGAAGGGTCTACAGAAGAATAAAAGTTCCCTATTGACTTTCACGAAGGGCGCGCTAAAAACAGTAAAGGGCAAGTACATTACTCCGACGGGGGATGCACATACGAACGCCACTATGGGAGATGCTGCGGCAGAAATTAACATGGGTAGTGAAGAGGTGTTTGGTGAAATGACTTGCGAAAGCGAACAGGCAGATGCGGATGGAGAGTCTGATATCATTCCTGGAATCTCCAACTATAAACCGTCTTCTACACTATCTCAGCCTGTGCCCACGGCTGAGGAATTGTTGCAGGCGGCAGGACTCGACACCAAAGAAGCTGAGAAACTGCCTGACTTTGAAGAAGACGTTCCCGAAGTGGTGACTGTTTCTGAGGAAGTCCGTAGTCCTGAGGAACCGACTACATCAATCTTGCAACAGAGGTAAGTTAAGTTCACAATCTGTGTGATTCAACTGAAGTCATGGTTTGGTCAGTCTTGCCTTAGCGAAGGATAATTTGTTTCCCACTGGGCTGTCTTCTACTTCCGTTACAAGTGCCGTTAGCGCTGTATGGAAGCGCTCAACTATCTTTGGACCACTGTTCGTTTGATTCTTCACTCTATCATCAATGGTTTCTCACGTCTTTGGCCAGTGGTCTCGGGACAGATGTACCAAAACTCGTGTTTTCCGGCTTGTACGCACTGTGACACACCCATGTATGTAATCCCGCTCACTGACTTTTATCACACAGAGGATCCACTCGACCCTTTGTTCTCACCCTTGATCCCTCCATCTCCATTCCCATCGTTCTCGACGACATAAGCATCCCATCAACCGGCTCGCCCTCCCTCGATCTGATTGTGTCCAACTGTCCCAATGGTCCTCCAGGGAAATTTTACCGCGCACAATTTGCCCATGCATTGTTAGATACTCTGAGAACTGGGGGGTCGTCAGCTAAGATCCGGCCAGATGAGAATATCACTGATGACCAGAAACGCCATTTTGATAGGTTCTGCGAGAGACTAAACAGCGGGGAGATGGTGAGTTGCGATTTCCCCATGCTCTAACAGTGAAAATGTGATTCACCGGGTCGTGTGTGTGCCATTAGTTCGTAGCGCTAGCAGGCAGTGAAGTTCTTGCGTTTTGCTCATCTAGCAACGTGCTGATCGGGCAACGACTGAACGTCCCGCCCGTTCTCCTTGGTTTAATGGGTGATGTTTTGGTTACTCGAGTGGTCATTGAAAAATACTCTGCGTACGCTGATGCTGCAGTTCATGCGGATAGTATTAGGTTGTAGACATGCCAATCATTTACAGTTTTGTTTGACTTGACAAAGAAGTAGCCGGTCTAATATCAACGTTCCTATGGCTTTGACTCGGAAACTCATTCGGGGAATTGCCGTCAGCACTTCATCACGTGACTTCTGTGGATCGCGTTTCAAGACTGGGCCCTTCAGTTTTATGTCCTTTCTCATATATCCATGCTGCGTCGTATTCCGACAACCAACGATGGAAAGGTGGTCGATAGGCTACAAGAAAGCACACGCATCAATAAACCATTCAAGCCTCCAACTTTCTCCGCTTCCGTCGAACGAGTCCAGCCTCAGCGCAAACGGAAACGCGTCTCGTACAAGGGACAGCACGCAGATGGATCTGATTCAGACGAGGGGTCCGGAGCAAAGAATAAAACTAAGAAGGCTGACAAGGATGGCGCGTATCATAACGAAGAGGAGCTTCTCGCAGCTGTCAAGAAGTATCCAGTGTACAAACCAAAACCCTTCGAGGATGTCTTTGGTTCTCGTCGATTCTCTATGCCGTCCATGACAAACAAAGACGGCCAAAATGTTACACTTATTCCGTCTAACACCTCTCTTGGCATTCGTCCACAAGCCAAGATCATTCCACGTCCTTTGCATGATCCAATGCAGGACCACGCAATTGTTCTTTACGACCCAACAGTTGACGATCGCGAAACGGACGAAGAAAAGAAAGAGAGGGAAAAGGAAGAAGCTAAAGAGAAGGCTGCACAGGCAGCAAGGGAGAAAACGGCAGGCATGTACAATCCCCACAAGAGCCTGAAGGCATTATTGGGAGAGGAGAAAGACAAGAAGAACAGAGCCGACAAGGTCCCTGTAGTAATCGACCCGCGTTTGACCAAGGTTCTTCGACCCCATCAAGTCGAAGGTGTGAAGGTGAGTATCGCATGTCATTTTACTGCGCGTCGTCTCAAACAATTGCAGTTCTTGTATAAATGCACAACGGGGATGCTCGTGGAGAATCAGTATGGGTGCATCATGGCCGATGAGATGGGCCTCGGGAAAACGCTGCAATGCATCGCCCTCCTCTGGACTTTACTCAAGCAGTCTCCGCATGCTGGAAAACCGTCCATAGAAAAGTGCATAATAGCGTGCCCCTCCAGTTTGGTCAAGAATTGGGCCAATGAATTGAGTCAGTGAACAATGCCACATTGAAAGTTTGCGAGTGCAGTCATTGAACTACCGTCACCCAGTTAAATGGCTTGGGAAAGATGCTATAACAGCGCTGGCCATCGACGGGAAGGGGGGTAAAGCTGAGTTGCTCGAGAAAGTTGGTCGTTGGGTCGCCGCTAGGGGACGGAATGTCACACAACCAGGCAAACAATTTCATCTTGACGTGCATAATGTGTTCTCATATTTCCAAAATAGTGATGATTGTCTCTTACGAGACCTTGCGAACGTTGTCTGTCCATCTTGCCCATTGTAGTATAGGCCTTCTACTCTGTGACGAAGGCCACAGGCTCAAGAACTCGGGTCCGCGATGACTTATTATTCATTTACATCCAACTAACGCTTATGAACAGAGTCTCTTACATTTCAAGCCTTGAACGCTCTTGATGTTAAACGTCGCGTAATTCTGACTGGCACTCCTGTCCAAGTACGTCTTTTCTGACAAGCAAAGCTATTGATCTCACGTGTGATACAGAACGACCTCTCTGAATATTTCTCGCTACTCAATTTTGCAAACCCTAACTTCCTTGGTTCCAAGAACGACTTTCGCAAGAACTTTGAAAACCATATCATTCGCGGTCGGGATGCTGACGCGAGTGATTTGATCAAAGCCGAAAGCGAGAAGAAGCTAAGGGAGCTTGGTGGCCTTGTCACTAAATTTATCATTCGCAGAACGAACGACCTCTTATCAAAATACCGTACATTTTCCTTTTTCGCCTTTTTACGTCGACGTGAATTCTAAATCGTTTGATCGTCGCAGTTCCCGTCAAATACGAACAAGTGGTGTTCTGCCAATTATCCGAATTCCAGCTATCGTTATACCGCCTATTCATCTCTTCCCCCGAGATCAAGGCCCTGTTGCGCGGCGCAGAATCCCAACCCCTCAAGGCTATCAACATTCTGAAGAAACTCTGCAATCACCCCGAGCTGCTCGACCTGCCGAATGATCTACAGGGATCAGATTCCTTGATTCCGGAAGGCTTCACCGGGGCTGGAGCAACCAATCGGAATAAGGGGAGGAATCAAGATGTGAGGTGTGATTGGGGCGGCAAGTTTTTGGTTCTTGAGCGGTAGGAATTTTGTTCCTCGTCTTGGGAGCATAAAACTGACGACAGTTGGATATTCTTGTAGATTCTTGCATCATATACGCACCCATACGACTGACAAGATTGTCTTGATCAGTAATTATACTCAGACGCTCGACCTTTTCGAGAAGCTCTGCCGTAGTAAAAAGTAAACCTGCACTTCTTTTTGCGACGAACTGTCGGGTAATTAGGCATGTTTCCAGGTACGGATGCTTCCGTCTGGATGGTAGCATGAGCATCACAAAACGTCAGAAGCTCGTGGATCAGTTCAACAATCCCGAAGGAAAGGAGTTTATATTTTTGCTCAGTAGCAAGGCAGGAGGGTGTGGAATCAATCTTATTGGAGCGAACCGGCTTATTCTATTTGACCCTGGTGAGTCTCAATGGAGGGCAGTGGTGAAGTGGTTAATCCGTTGGCATAGATTGGAATCCAGCTGCTGACCAACAGGCTCTCGCTCGTGTCTGGCGTGATGGGCAAAAGAAAGAGTGTATGCCTGTATCCTTCTTTGTTTTGCTATGCTCACATGGACCGTCAGGCTTTGTGTATCGCTTTATTTCAACCGGCACGATCGAAGAAAAGATTTTTCAACGGCAAGCTTCCAAACAAGCTCTGTCCTCCGCAGTGGTAGACGAGAACGAAAACACTGAACGTCACTTTTCCATCGATGCCCTCCGCAAGCTCTTCTTGTTCAATGAGAACACCCTGTGCGAGACGCACGAGACCTTCAAATGTAAACGGTGCGCAAATGGGAAGCAGATGACGAAGTCACCTGCGTTGCTCTACGGGGACGCTAGCACGTATGTTTCTTTCTGGCCGCATTGATGACTTCAGTGCTGACGGGAGGCTTTGTAGGTGGAACCACTTTACGAATGCTGAGCTCAAAAACAATCACGACGATCTGTTGAGGGCGGAGGTTGGTCAGCCTGAAGTGTCGTTTGTCTTCCAGTACATCAGTCATTGATTTTTTTATCTTCCTGGGCTATGGGACAATGTTTTTGAGCATGTTGGAAGAAGTTGTAGAAAGTGTATCACAATAGACATTCACATTGGAAACCGCAGGAAGTGGAAATTTAAATTTAAAGAATCAAAGCAAGACGCTAGAAATACAAAGTATACATGGATGTCCGCCATAACTGCCCTGTTATTATTCGCCGTCAATGCCACTTGAAATAAAATAAAAAGCACGCGCATATATCACGAAATGATATCGTCCCAGTTTCTCCATTCGCCTCCGACCGCCCGTAATTTTACTTTCTCCCCGCCTGTCCCAAAATACGCAGCCTTATACCAAGTTTTCATCTCATCCTCACTGAATGGTCCGAAAGCCTGGCCATTCAGTTCCGTGGTTCCAGGAATATCCCATTTATATTCATATTTGACGTCGGCAGATGGGGGAACCCATGAGGGTTCGACCGTGCCCGTAGACCTGACCACACGCACTAGCTCCTCATAAGTCTTGGAGTAGATGTCGGTGTCGCCGAGAGACATTATGTTCGAGGCGAGATGAGTAATGAGGTCGATGTCAGAAGGAGCTTTGGAGGGTTGATTATCGACTTCCATCCCGTTGGCATCTGGTCTGTCTTTGGTTTTCGGCCTAAGGATGCGGTATTAAGGATGGCCTCTTGAGAGACAAACATCAAACTCTTACCCTTTGGTTACCGTCCGAGACTTTTTAGCTTGTGCACCAAGTCGTTGTAACGCTTCTAATACTGTCTCCCCCCTTTTCAGCATAGAAAGTAACTGTTTCTCAAACGCGGCGTTCCCGCCAGCGAGTTCCAGTTCCTCCTCTTCTGCCTTGATCATCTCCTTTTGCTGTCGTTCCTGTTGCCGTTTGCGGCGTCTGGCCAGTTTTATATCCTTCTCGTCCAGTCCTTCCATCCACCGATCGTGAACACCGTGAGGATCAAAAGACCGAACGTATGTGCCATCCGCTGCAAACTTTCCCTCTTCCATCTCCTCCCGCATATTGAACGATGAAAGCTCAAAGCCCATACCAGCCTTCTTCCGCCGCTCAGCATCGTCCTCGTCCTCCGGTAGGTCATCCTCCTTCGAGTCTACGTCGGAATCAGACTGATCCGCAAACTCCTGGCCTTCAATATCTCCAAGCCTCAAGAATGTCTCCTTTTTCTTCTCGTTCGTCTCTTGTTTGTTATCCACTTTCTGGCCCATAGCAAACATGTCCTCCTCATCGTCTTCTCCACCGTCTACTGCCTTTTTTCTGCTGAACACAACACCCTCTCCATCGTCACTCGAATCAGAATCGTATCCTTCGTTTTTGACACGGCCTTTGCGTTTTGCTGTAGGATCTTCGAGAGCTGAGTCGACTTGTTCAGCGAAATTGACAGGATCTTCTGAGGGTTCAACGAAACGGGTTTTCTTGGATTTGTGGAGAGCAGTCTGAGAAGTGGATGCCTCTGCGTTGGATCCCGCGCCACGCTTGTGAGAAGTTCGTGGAGACATCGTTGGCTGCCCAGGCTCGGAGTTTGGAGCTGTTTGAGTTGCACCGAATTTTTATCAAAAAAGCTGGCCCGGGCCATTGCTGAACTTTCAAAGTCTGTGTATGGATAACTTGAATTTACGACTCGTTATTATTGGGGGACTTCCGACCAGCTTTTCACGTAAATCAATCGTAGTATACATGAAACACACAACTGCCCATATTGGGCACTGGCAACCTGACCCGAATTTGAACCGTCGTGTGCTGGCCAGCTGGTCTCTTGACGGCGACCTTCTCGAAGACGAGGTTACCGATGCAGAATTTAAGTGACCTCCTGGGGTACACATCCATAGCCTGCTGGCTGGGTGCACAATTTCCGTAAGCAATCAAACATTTCTTTTTGGGACATATATTGTACCTCAATGGCGCAATCTCATGTAGTTTTTGCGCTTATTCTACTGTAGACAGGTGCTTAAGAACATACGGATGCAGTCCAGTGAAGGCCTTGCGCTTCCTTTTCTTTTGAATTGGTTGCTTGGTGAATATATTCATTTCTGAGGGTTTAATGCGGTGGTTGATCAGCATTGCCAGGCGATCTCTCGAATCTCATGGGGTGCCTCCTTACACATCAGCTACCCTTTCAGGTGAGCATTTCACGTATCTGACCTTTCTTTGATCTTATATCTGCCTGGAAGACATGGCTTGCGGTCTATTTCGTCTTCATTGATGCTGCACTCTTCACTCAATATTTCTACTACCTTCGTCCTAAACATCCATCCTTCGGACACGCGCGGTCACGAGCAGCTTCGGCCACCGTTGGCCGCAGATCAACTGATAGGCCACGTTACCGCACCTTGTCAGCTGTCGCTGCTAATGTAGCAGCTGCAGCAGCTCTGGCAGCACAAGGGGAAGAGGCGAATGCACAGTATGCGCAGAGTAAACGACGAAGAGCCAGTCTAGATCGGCTGCTTCAAGGCCAAGGTAGTCACGCAGCAAGCGAAACGGCTGAGGAAGACCCCGATGAGAGTGCGCTTGCCGCTCTGGCAGACAGCTTTCATTCAGAGAACTGGTCCCCCAGTAGACGGAAGCGCGTCTCGTGGAGCACAGAACGCTATGGCCTGAGGGGTGGAAGTGTCGGTAGAAATCCAACTGCAAGAGGTACTGTACCTTCGTCACTGCAGATCTCAGTGACAGAATCTCCCGTCCAATACGGGGACTCGAGTCGAGGTCGACCTTTGCAGCGAGAAGGAGATGTGGATGCCGACTTAGAACAAGAAAGTGCGGGGGAACGGAGGAGCTCGAGAGCTAGTCGACGAGGGGCGGGCATGGTGTTTCTTGGCGTTTGGGCTTTATTCGGGTTTGGAACGCTGGTGAGAAGTAAACATGACTTCTCATCCAGTAGCAGCACGAGTATCGGAAGAGTGTTATACCCAGGAAGAGTATCGATACCCATCGCGTTATCCCACGGTGTCATACCCAAATCGCCCTCCGTGCCAGTGTATGATGATCTGGAGTTCCTCGATGCCGAGGATCAGCCTCCCTGGCCGCAAGACGGTCCCCTTCTCAATGAACCCCCATTATTCAATCGTGTTCTCGGTCGCATATTCGCGTGGCTCTGCACTACGTTGTACCTGACTTCACGATTACCCCAGATATGGAAAAATGTGGGTGTATTATCTTAGGCGTTATTGTGATTGTAAGGCTTATTCAAGTGTGTGTATAGTTTGTCCGCAAGTCTGTTGAGGTGAGGCTCATTATTTGATTCGCTACTTCCACTAATTTTTTATATTTTCTACCTTAGGGCCTATCGATGTATCTATTTGTATTTGCGTTCTTTGGGAATGTATTTTATGTAGCTTCTATCTTGTCATCACCCAAACTATCTTTACCCCCACCCGCATCCACTGAACTTATCAGAGAGAGCATCCCGTGCGTTTACCTGTCCTTTTTCGTTAGCAGTGTTGACCTTCCCTCACAGATACCTCATGGGGTCTGGCGGTACACTAGTCTTCGACATGACAATCGTGGCCCAATCGTTCATTTATCGACCCCGAGTTCATCATCGCGGCCGTCAGCAACTTACCCGTACACAAAGTAGAATGTTAGGGGAAGAAGAAGCCGGACTGCTCAGTGGAGAT
>QLPF01011918.1:7298-24063 GCA_003314045.1 Hygrophorus pudorinus | reverse complement strand
GTTTTGCTCAAGTAATTGCAGATATGGAGGTGTTGTCCAATTGGTGGTCAACAAACTGGGAATGACAACCGGAAGTGGAGGCCAGAGCAATATTGGCGGGGTCAACTTTAATAGAAATCGAAGATTTGCCAGGCCAATCTCCGACCGAGGAAGTGGGGTATGGGCCCACCCATCTCCAATGAGAAAAGGCAATAGTGGCCAACCCATCTTGAAGGGCAAAGTGAAATATCAGCCAATCAATCTTCAATGGGAAAGTCCAATGTTGGCCGACCCATCTCCAATGAGAAAGTGAAATATCGGCCGATCCATGTTCAATAAGAAAACACAATGTCGGCCGATCCATCTCCAATGAGAAAGTGAAATATCGGCTGATCCATCTTCAATGAGAAAACCCAATGTCGGCCGATCTATCTTCAATGAGAAAACACAATATCGGCTGACCCATCTCCAATGAGAAAGTGAAATATCGGCCGATCCATCTTCAATGAGAAAACACAATGTCGGCCGACCCAACTCCAATGAGAAAGTGAAATATCGGCTGATCTGTCTTCAATGGGATAATTCAATATTGGCTGATCCATTATCCATGACAAACTCTCATCGTCCTCATCGGCCAACCCATCATTTAAGACTACAATACTTTGGTCGGCCAACCCATCTTTCATGAAGACAATACTACTGTCGGCCGGTCCATCTTTTACGACTACAATAATCATGTCGGCCGATTCATCTTTAACAACTACAATACTAATGTCAGCCGACGTCCACTGTCCCATCTCTAACGTGATTTTGTCACCGTCCGCTCCCCCATCTTAGATGGGTCCAGGTAACTGGAAGGTGTGGGAGTGATCTTGTGATGGGGGATCAAGTATTGGATCAGGGTGAAGGGTATTATTGATATTTTACTATGGAAATAATAATTATATATTGGTAAGGACCAATAGAATCATCAGCCCCATCATTGTGTTAATGGGAAATGGGAAATACATGTCCTCTAAGTATATTTGAGTGATCTTATGATGGGGAATTGAGTATTGGATCAGGGTGAAGGGTATTATTCATAATTTTCTGTGGAAATAATGATTATATATTGATAAGGACTAATAGAATCATCTGCCCCATCACAGGAATAATTGTCAATTTAACCTATATGTCCTGGGATAATATTCAGGTGATCCAATAATGGGGCATTAAATATTGGGTGGGGGCAAACAATGTTATTAATATTTTAAAGCCAATATAATCATTATATATTGGTAAGTCACATTGATAACTGCCTGGTGGGTCTGATAGTATTAGTTCATTTCTGGAGAGGAAGTCTACCAGCCTGGGGCTCAATCAATATTCACAGATAAATGGTATGTAAATGGCCACTTGCCACATTTTCCTTTGATGTGACATCCAATCACTTATGTCCTTAACACCATCTACATTGTAGAACCAGTGTACAAGTGCAAAAACCTTGGTATTGTCAACACACCATGCCCAGAAATAAATAGTATATGTAATCACATCAGTTTCTGATAGCTTGTTAGGTCTAGTATTCTCAACCATTCTACATCATAATTCCATTATCTTGGCATACCAATATATAGAACCCTTCAGTGGCAGGACAGAGACCCTAAAGAAAAAAACTCAAACTCAAACTGAACAGATATCAGGATGTGATGGTGAAACACACAAATCATCAACATTGAATATGGTGACATTCATGAGAATTGAGATTGTTGTGACTTCCATATTGCCCTGTTTGAATCTGATTGATCAGTATGGGCACTCCATATGTGGTGTCATCCACTCATGTTCAGTTTCTGAACTTGCCTTCATCTTGCGAAAGGCTTTCGGAGAAGGCACTTCCTCTGCTTTATTTTTGTTTCTTTGAGATTTTTTCTTTGACATGAGGTGTGGATGTGAGATCAAGTGACTCATTCTTAGTTGATTTATGTCAGAGTCCCTGTAGAAACTTATCTCAGGAAATTGGAACCAGAATGTGGCTGAACCACAGTTCGAACATGTGATGGGGCTGCTCCCAATCAGTGTGGCCGAACCCAACACATTTTCGATCGAGGTGATCAAACCCTAGTTTTTGTTTGAACATGAGGTGATGAAGCAAGACATTAATTGATCACAGATCAAACACATGCCTGAACCTCGGTTCAGTCACATTCAGATCAATCACTCATTAAAGCTGCTTGACTGACCTAACTGCCTTTTTTTCGAACCCCTTGCACCAGCATGAGTTCACAGCTGGTTAAACACACACAAGTTCACAAGAAAGAAAGAAGAGGGAACAGAAAGGTGCAGCCACTGGTGTGAAGGCAGGAACTGTGTCAATGACTTGGGTTTTCTGAACTATTATAAATATGTAAAAGGGTTGCTAATGCATATGTGAACAAGTTATATCCACCGTGGTCTGCTCTGGAATATGTGCCTAAGAAATCCCAGTAACAAAATGGATACGAATGTATCGAACACTTGCCTCAATATATTCAGATCCCATACTCAATCCAATTTCACAGTGAGATCATTCCACCTGAAGAAATGGCATGTCACAGGAACACAACATTGACAACCAAATTTATCGGTTGTCCATGGGAGTTGTGTGTGAGTGGGAATATTTGAGGAGCCCAATGTTAGCCACATCTGGGTGTCGGCCCAAGGAAGAGAGGGAAATAGAATGGTGACAAATCGATCGAAATTGTACAGTATGTTGTTGAATGGCATTGAGTTAAGAACTGATTGCCAAAACATGACTCAGCTTTTTTTGGTGAGAAATGACATGCATTCTACGCCCTGCGTCCCATATCATCATTTAGCAAGTCTGGTGATTGCTCAGCTGTCCTCAGTTTAAAGCCTACTTGGTGAGTTGACTCATATTAGGCACTACTAGTCCTATTTCTGAGTGCCATTGGACAGACCATTGGCCTGTAATTCTTCTACAGAACCAGCTCAGTTCAAAGCCTACTTGGTGAGTCGACTCATATTAGGCACTAGTAGTCCCATTTCTGAGTGCCATTGGACAGACCATTGGCCTTTAATTCTTCTACAGAACCAGCTCGCCAGGTTTGCAGATAACATTGGTTACTGGCAAGATTCACGCATCTCTCCTATAACTTAACAAGGACGTGATGAGCGATGCAGCCAGATCAGGCATGAAAGAGAAGAACATTAGGAGGCTACGTGAGATCACAGGTTTGGTCTCTAATCATGGAATCACGGTGGAGGCATTTGAATACATCTATCCCGGTGAGTGATTTATTCTGCTGTTGGAAAAGAGATGACATCAATTGCATGTAGACATTACCAATGTTGCGAAAGGACAGAAAGACACTGACATCATGATTTCTCAAGTTTGTAATTCATTGCATTTGGCCAAGAGCTCATGTTGCTTATATTTGCACATTTCAGCTTCTCATTTGGTATCTTTCATCAATTAAATTGGAATCTGATGCACATGGGAAGGTGGTGGAGGCTCATAATAGGGAGGTAGAGGGGCATGACAAGGAAGTAGAGGCGAACAAAAGGGAAGTAGAGGCGATCAAAGTGCAGCTCAGGGAGAAGGGCAAGGGGCATAAAAGGGAAGTAGAGGCACTCAAAGGACAGATGGAGCAATGGGACCAATGGTTAAAGAAGAAGGATCAGCGGTTGGCGAAGGCTGAGAACGAGTCGTCGGACATTGTGACCGCCCTTGTGGACGTGGCGAAGAGAGACTGAATGGTGCATCAGAAATGAGGTGAGTAATGCCTGCCAACCTGCCATTCGTTGTCTGCAATAACAAATCCTTGTTAGGTACCATAACACGATCTGAGGCCTGGAATTCACTTGAAAAAAGTGGACATGCAAAAGATACTTCTTGTATCTCCAAGCAGAAATCTTCTGATGCAGAGAGGCTCACCACCAAATTTGCTGCAATTGAGCGGAGTGAGTGGACGGAGGAGGCTGACATGTACCCTGACATTATCAAGCCACTCAAATCAACGCTCTACTCATCACCACCACAAGCTATCAATGTTGTCAATACATCCAAACTACATGAATTCCCTGCAGACATGAGCATCGCAGACTATCTAGATGAGTGGGTGGGTCCCTTATGGCATGTGGTACTTTATTGAGCTTAAGTGGCCCAAAGGGAATTTAATCTCTGCAGAGAATTGCGGACAAATGCTGGACTATTTCGATATAGCTCACGAACAACAACCTCATAGGCTGGCTTTTGCAGAAATCTTGAGCAACTTTGATGCTGCCTTTGTCTTCGAAGTTGATTATCGGGGCGACTCTGTCACTATTTACCAGAAGGCCGCCCCCACATTAGTGGACACCATCATCTACGTGGATCAGCTATCTCGTGAACAATATCAACCAATCCCCCCAATCCATGATCTTCTTTTGTCCAATTACAGCTTCATTGACAATTTGATGCATCATGTCCTACTATCAGTTCCTTTTCTAACTCCTGGCTCAACAGAAATGCAGATGAAATCCAAGAAGTTTGCAAGAGAAATGTCTTGGAGAGATCCCAGTAGATTCCTACGAGGTAATAAGAGATTCGTGCTGAAGATGGTGTATGGCGGCCTGGACGTTTCCAATGAGATCTGAATCCTCAAGGCGATCAAGAATGCACCTACCAGAGCTCGTGTGGTCACTGACAGGCTACAAGGAGCTTGGGATTGTTCCTCTTGGACAACCAATCGATTTTCAACAACCGGCGAATATGGCCCGTAGGGTTGTGGAAGGGATGGTGAATGGACTGCAGTATCTGCACTCACAGGGCATAATCCATCGAGATATTTGGCCGTCAAATTTGATCGTACATTACATGGACATCATCATCGTCGATTTCGAGACATCGGTTTTCGCTGATAGCAGTGAGATGATCTATGAAGGGGCACATATTTTTTGGCCAAAGCAACTGCTCGAATTTAACATGGAGCATTACATCCCCAAGCAGATGACCTTTTTGCATGCATTTTAGTGGTGCTGCATCTTCTGTTCCCATCCAGATTCAACATGTTCCATCAGCAACAGAATGCTGCAGACTCAAGAAACCACGAAACTTCTTCAGCTGTGGAATGATATTGAAAAGTTGAAGATATGGGGACCATTTGTCAAGGCTGCGAGGACAGAGAAATATGATAATTTGAAGGGTATGGCCAACATTTTTTCATTCCGTCTAGTGGAGAGTTGCAATATAGTGCCTATCACACTCCTGGAGTCAGGCCATGTAGACGGTGTCTAGTGCTGTGCAACCATGTATAGCAGTATAATCTGTTTCACTCCCTACAGGGATGCAAGGTTTTTCTTAAAGTATCTAGAAAGTTCCGTAGTGCTACTAGCTCCGAGGGTTTCATCAGGTTTTGGGGCCAATCCCGGATTATAAGCAAGGGTTTCAGCCATTCTTTCTGGTGGTATAATCTGATTCACTCAATGCCGGAGTGCAAGGTTTTTTGAAAAGTATCTAGAAAGTTCCGTAATGGTACTAGCTTCAAGGGTTTTAGCCATTCTTTCTTGGTGTTTCCCTTTCGTTTAAGATCCTATTCTAGCTTCTACTGACTGGCCAGTACTTGACTTAGTAATATCAACTGCCTGACCAGTATGCATATATTCCAACCTCAGTTGACCGGTTGGTACTTTATTCACTATTTCCAACAACTCAGCCGGTAACAACATATTCCAGGCTCCACTAACCAATATGTATATATTTCAACCTCAGCTGTGACTAGTCACAGTAATTTGACCATGACTTTTCATTTCTGATCACAACCGTCCAGGACTGTCTGGTGAACCAAAAGTAACCAAAAAAACAAGTAGACCAACGATATTTTTGTGTGGCTATTGGCACGAGCAGCAGGCAGGCAGGCCAAGGCGATTACAGTGGCTCTGGTCTTCCTGGAAACCAGTCAATGCCAGCCAAGAAGGTAGCAGACAACATGCCATGACTGGCAAGTTCGAGCATGTCATTGGATCCATAATTGACAGCAAGTCGTTGGGGGCGAAAGGGCTCCAGAAAGAGCACTGAGTACCCACATTCATTAACGGTAGTTTTCAGGCATTTAATGAAAACCGTCTTCCAAGGGAAGCGGTGTAAAGTGCAGAGCTTTACAGATCAAATCACAGAGGATGCTTGGTGGAATTGTTTGGATTCGGCATTATTTCCAGAGAGACATGTACATTGTTCTGCCTATTCTTTGGTCTTTTTCTAACATCTCATTCCTACAGTTTGACTCTCATTGGGACCAAAATCTCTGGCTGCTGGAATGGCTTTGCTCGGTTTGGGACCAGACCCAGGTGGCCTTTGATTTGAACTCACAACATCTCAATGATAGGGCCAAAGAACTCAACCAACTCGCCGACGGAGCCCAGATCGTAAAGAGATTCATGATGCCAGATGCCAAGGCTTGTCAGGCTATGTTGGATGATTTTTATGAGCCAGAAGAATAAGATCACATGCTTTCATGACACACATTACATCTGATGCAGAATGGATACATTGGACATAAGTATAATTGAATTGTAAATACCAAAAAGTCCACAATTATGCGAAAATATTGGTCCGATTTTCCATGAGAATGACAATACCAGGACGGTCAGGGATCTAGAGCTTTTGCCTGAAGCCTGGGGGATATCTTCCCAACTGCAGAGCCAGAGGGTTGTAATTTGTCCTGAGCATTAAAAGATTAAATTTACTTACCCCGAACATGTTCCTTGACTAGATGCACCTCCATGAGCAAGTCATCCAATCTTTTGTTGAGGCCATCCAACCATTGGTCCACAGGACTTTCGGCGTGCATAACACTACATCTCCGTGATGGCAGTATTATAATAAATAGTAGAAAAATATACTTACTTATTCTCCGAACTGGTACGGGCTGAAGGGACCAAAGCATCGCCCAGTATCAAACTGCATTGCACATGATTCTATTCACATGGGTCACAGCCAGGTCCCTTTGAACGAATGCAATCTATTTGTAGTTGTTCACAACTGTCACTGTGAATTCGATAAACTGCTTTGGCAACAGTTATATCACTGGCTAGCTGGTCCAGTACCTGGTCAATTTTCGCCTGACATTCATAAGTTTAGTTACTAATAATATTAGCAACAGGGAATTCTTTACAAGACAAAGAAGTTTAATCTGAAATGCACAATACAGACTACTTCTACAATGTAACTACAAAAGATTACTATGGCTTGAGGATCTTGAAGTCACACAAATAATCACACAAATAATCACACACACACACAAAAGACTTGATGTATATAAGACTTGAACTTAACATGTTGACAATAGTGCACACGGGCACTAGACTAACTTAAACTTAGACTTAGACTTAGACTTAAAACTTGAAGTGATGTAAGCTGTTAAGGCTATCACTATGACTCAAGAACTTAATACTACTGACTAATACTGGTGAGGGTTACTACTAATTCCCTGTATTTCTTGGGGCATGTGGGCTCTTCTTATATATATTTTCTGAGTCTAACTTTCTTGCGAGGCACTGTTATCTACAAGGTTCTTTAGAATTCTATGATGTTCTCTTCAGTTTTCTGTAACATTCTGGAGCTTTCCATAGAGTGTTCCATGACATTCTATGATATTCCATGAAATTCCATGAGGTTCCATGAGTTTCCATAACATTCCATAAAATTCTACTCAGTCTCTCTGTGATTCTATGAAGTTCCATCCACTCTGCACAGCTATTCACAATAATGTTCAGCTAGAGCTATGTGTGTAGTCCTGTGTCTGATCACATGATGACCAACTTTAGCTCACATGACTTTCCACTAACTCATTTTCTTGTAACCAAAGAGTGAATTCCTTTGAATATGAAATACTTAAGTATATAATATAATCAAAGAATTATATAAAGAAACATCCATGCATAAGTATCTTCATAAGTCCATAAATCATAAGCATATAACAAGTAGATTGTTCATAACAAAATAAAAGTTCTTGAACAAATAATAATAAAAATAGCAAAAATTAAATTAAATATACTTGGCACATAGAGCAATATAGGGTGCCTTCTCCTTGTCTGAATAGATAAATTCTCCCTGCAGGTCTCCAGGCTTTTGTTCCCAATTGCACAAGGGAAGAAACGTCTCATGTGTCTCCAAATTAATTCTCTGCCCAATACTTCCTTTCATGTGTGGAACAAAATGGTTGGTATGATGAGCAAATATCCTCAGAATTGCAATGAAGACTGGAGGGGTGTGTGGAAGTGGAGGACAGATATTGCAAGAATTGAGCACTGGTTGTCCTCCATACATGATGCAGCCTGGCTCTTGCCATATCGCATCACTGAGAATAATGAAGGTTGATGATACTTCGGGAAATTTAATGTCATCGGCTCTAGAGTAGTCTCCAATATATATTGTAGACCCTTTGGAGAGTGCAAAAGGACCAGTCTGTCTTGATGACCTGAGTCCTGTAATGATCCAAGCTTGTGTAGCATTTTCCTCCAAATTGTAGGGGGTGATTCCCTGGAAGGGAATATAATTTCCTGCTCGACGCCCAGAATTTGATTTACTGGCACAGAGGGCTAGCATAGCATCCCAAACACAGTCTCTTGTTGAAGGCCAAAGTTGGCTAACTTCTCCTTCATGCTTTGGACTAGTGTTGGGGAAGTTTGGTTTGGTTTGGTTTGAGCCCATTTTGGCCAAACTGCAAACTGAATGGTTCGGTTTCAGCCAAAATTTCCCAAACCTAAACCAAACCAATCCCAAACCGTTTGAATCGGTTTGGTTCAGTTTAAACTCGGTTTAAACCATTTAAAACCACTTAAGAAATCTTAACAATTAAATGGTTTGGTTTGGTTTACACTCAGTTTAGACCAAGTTTAAACCAAACCAAACTGTTTAATGCAGTTTGGGGTTGTGTTGAACTTGGAGTTTTGAAGTATACTTAGTGAAGGACACAGGTAACCCCCAGGTACTTTTTGCTGTACCCGGACCTGGACCTGTACCCGCACAACGGGTATGGGTTTGGTCATGGGTAACTATATTTAGTCTACGGGTACACCCATACCCGTACCCAGCACAGGCTACCCACAGGTCTATTCCAAAAAAAGTGCGACAAGAGGTATAATAATCTAAATATTGCAACTACTGAATCGAGTCCCACCCTTCTGCCAGTTCTTCCTCATCTTCCTCGATCTCAGCTTCACAAGTAACAACCAAAATGTCATTGTTCTTCACTAACCCAAGTAAACTCCAGCTCCCTAAACACATCAATGCATGGATAGACTGTGCTGTGAGCCGATTGCAGACACGTGACAGAAGGATGTGTCCTTGGCTGAATACTTGTTCGACATCTGTGGAAGTTGCTGGCAGCCTGCACTTATTCAGGGTTATTTATTAGTGAATTTGAATGTAGCTTACCAGGAATTGTGAGGTAATCTAATGCCATTCGTGCAAGACATGGGAATGAGGTTTTACGCTCCGTCCACCACAAAAGAACATCACTGACTTGCTCAGGGTCAGTGCTGAGGTATCGTGCAAGCTCATCGAGCGCAGGGAGCGCGTCAAATATATTCTACAGAGAGTCAGCAGCATAGCGAAAACAAAAAGGAGCACTGACATGTTCTTCTTTTTGGAAGGCCAAGGTTGCACTCTTTTTCTGAGGCCGGGATGGTGCGGTAGCATATTTATGTTTGAATTCAGCCCTAATGAGGGCTTCTGCTTCTTCAATCCAATGCTCCTCCCACCCTGCTGTGTGAAAATATTGAAGCTTGTGGTGAGGATGTAGAACTATAGCGCATATAGTTTCAGTAGTATAAGATATTTAACATAGGACTCAACTGACTTGTGGCAATCTGATAGATGTCAGAATCGTCAGTGGTGGAATAGTAGTGATTGAGGATCTTTTTGGCAAGTCTGAGAGCAGCATGAATGGAAGGTGCCAAGTTGGGGTCCGTTACCTGAGTTGTTAAGGTCATGTCAATATGGTCCATAGCTGGAATGACTGTTGTGAGATTTGGTGTTGAGCGAGAGACGAATAAAGTGGCATCTTTGAAGATCCAGTTACAAGGTAAACAAATGATAAAAAAGGAAACAAAATCACACACTCTCAACGTGTTTTGCAGCTGTTCCGCAATCTCCCACTCATTGTCGTCCAGCTCATATTGACAGAGAGCAGTGGCCTTGTTGCCGGCAATGTCGTTGATTGCTGCCCGGTATTCGACTGCAAAGTCCAACATGTCAAATGTGGAATTCCATCTTGTAGCAACATCCTGAGGCATCTTTCACTCAGTAAGCTTCAGTTTCTTCAGAGTGTCGAACCACAATGGCAATGTGAGGGTAGTTGAGTGAATTATCGCAAATGCCACTTTGCACAGCTAATTCTTTGGATTAAGCAGGTCCTTTTGTCCAGGAACAAAACGGTCATGCACCTTCACCAGCACGAGCTTTACAGGCTGTGTGCTCCTCTCAAGTTCATTGTAAGTGGTACCTGGAATCAAATTAAGCTCCTCCAATCTTTCTTCATTGTCTACATCATCATCATCATCCGCATCCAGTTCACCTTGTGTCTGAAGCTCCTCAAGATCAATTCCTTCAGCAAGATCCCACAGTACCTGCTCAGCCTCATCCAAAGCAACATCGGCCTCGTCTTTCTTCACATCAAACTGGCAGATCATCTTTTTTGCAACCAATGCGACTACGTGGTTGAAACACCGTGCATAAGTGTTGTGACCGCGGAACGATTCAACAATCTCCTCCAAAGTCTGAATCATGGTGTTGTTATTGCATGCATTGTCGCATGTTATGCCGAGGCACTTGATAAAGGTGAGTGAATAATCAACATGAAGAAAACAACACTGATACCTTATCAGATATTCCAAACTCATCCAGGACGTGTGCAAACGCCACAGCAAGGTTCAGGCCAGAGTGCGACTCTTCGACCTCAACGAGGTCCAATAGAACACACATGGGTATGACATTCACCTCGAAATGGACGGTCACAGATACGAATGCCTTGTGGTTCGGTGAAGTCCACCCATCCGTGCTGAAATTCAGGTCACCCTCGTGTTCCTTAGGGTATGTACATCTGTCAGCCTCAATTCCGGGCCATGTTTTGCTCACTTACCTGCAGCATCTTCACCATATGCTTGTGTACATTCACAAACACCTTTTTGACGTCGCATGAAACCGTTCTGGCTGAAGGTATGTAGTACTCGGGTTTACCCTGTCTTCATTAAAGACTTGAATCCTCAATCTTCAATGATATCAAAGGGTTGTCTGCTCTCTGCCACCCAGCGCACAATCTCTGCTCTGAAAATCAAGAAGCACATTCATTCAGACCCTGTATTATTACCAAATTGGGAGACATACCTCAACTCGGTCTTTGTATGTTGACAGTGGGAGTACAATACTTTCCCTTTTCCAGATCTCTCAAAGGCTGTCGTAATCAGTTGTGGGTTGAGAATCCCCTTCACTGTTGTTGCTTGCACGTCATTCGCACTGGTAGCCTTGTCAGCCGATGCGATGACTTCAGCGCTCCAGCAATTCTTTGCATGTTTGCAGAGGTTGCTCATCAACTTCGTGTCACCTTTATCAAGGAATCTATGGACCCCTCTATCTTTTCCTTTACAGTGCTTCGCAGCACACTGAAACATGTGGCATCAACGATTTTTTATGTACTCAAGCAGTGGAATGAGCTTGAAGAAGGCGTAGATTGGTGCAACCCACTCTTTGGTGAGTTGTTCTGACATTGAACCCAAATGGTGAATGATTAACGAGGGGCATAGAGTCGAAAATATGCACTGAGCTCTGCTTCATCATCCTCAGGCTCAGTCTCTGCTGTGGTGTCCCTCACTTTGATTGGGTGATCAGAAGGTTCCATAACAGTGTCTCTGTCTTTATCAAGTACACCACCAACATGGGTTTTCTCTTCATCGTCCACCTCTTCCACGAAGGATTTTCTTGAAGGGGTTGAAGGGGTAGGTGATAGTGGTGCACGAACATTTGGTCGTCTTCTAATTACAGCCTTCTTTTTAGCAGCAGAGACAGTTGCAGTTGATTTAGTTGTGGCAGTTGATTTAGCTAATGTTTTTGTTTTCTTTGAGGGAGCCATGAAAGTAGTGAACAGTGTCTGTTTTTTTTCCTGTTGGGTATTCCATATATAGACAGATCTTCCATATGCAGACAGGTATTCCATATGTGGACGGGTAATCTGAGCGGGTCTGGGTACCTTGACAGGTCAGTGTACTGTGACCCGTACCCGCACCCGTAGAAATACCAACACATAACCCGTGGGTATACCCCTACCTGTGTCCTTCACCAAGTATACTTGGATATCTAGTAGGCAAACTGAATTTTAAACCAAACCAAACTGTTTAAAGTGGTTTGCGATCATATTAAACTTGGAGTTTGGAAGTCTACTTGTCTTGGGATGTCTTAAATAGTGTGACAACAGTTTAAACTGAGTTTAAAACCAAGTTTGAAACAAGTTTGAAGACTGAGGGTAATTATGGACTCGTTTGGAAATTATAGTTGCACCATCGGGTAACTTGGGGCTAATAGGAATGATTGGCCAACAGGAGGATGGTTGAGTGAGTGAAGAAAGAGGGAGGTTGGTCTGTGAGTGGGTAGAATTCATTGGGTGACAAGGGTGAAAGATAATTTGTGAAGTATATTTGAAATTTTTAGATTGGTGAGGACGCAGTGGCAGATAAAAAATGAGAAATTGGAGTCATGAACCTCACAAGTGAACTTTATTTGACTCGGCATTTATTAAAATCAAATTTGGTTCCAGTGTTTTGGCTCGAATAAGATTCTGCCTAAGTCCGATGAATTTATTCCATTTTTGGTTAATATACTCTTGTCTATCTTTTGGGATGTGATTTTACACTGATTGTCATGGGTGGCATTTTGAACTTTGCCAAGTAATAAGTTCTATCAACTTCTCTTTCACAGGATTAGTTTTCAGCAACAACCATTCCATACTTGTATAAAGTTCCTGAGGGTAATATGCTGGATGTCAGTCACTGATCATGTGATTTTGCACTAAAAAATATCTCTCTGCAATTGTTCGTGTATCTACTACAGCATGATTTGGAATGTGTCAGTACTATGAAACCGACAAACAAAGTAGGTAATTGTCCATTTGAGAGACAAAAAGGTAAGCATAGTGCAGGTAGGTGAAGATGACAAAAATGATCTCGATAAAAAAAATCCATCAAATTATAGAATCGTGAGCTTGCTAACCCACTACTATGCTACAGCATCCATATCGACTAACATTCCTACTTCCTCGTCTTCCTTCCTGCTCTTCTCTCCTTCAAGAAGAGGACGTAGGTATACGTTTGTCATTCTGACTTGTTGTTGTCCGAGCATAGGACTAAGTACTTTTCCAGGAGGATGTGCAGGATCGAGATACAAGATTGGAATGGTGATAAATGTGTAGTGATCAAAAATCGGCTTAGGAGGGATGCATGTTGTGTGCAGGTGAGTGATGAAGTAATGAATATCAAAGAGGTTGTGGTGACATGGCTGAGTTGTGACTGCATGACATTACTATGAAAAAAAGAAAACACAAAGAGAAGTTAGATAAATATCACGAAAAAATACCTGAGATAAGGCTTGGCTAGCGGCAGGAAATACCTGTTCAAACCTGCAATACCGCTAGTGTTCCCAAAGTTCAGTTTGGTCTGGTTTTGGCCTTTTTTTGAAACCCCAAACCAAACTTTGGAGTTTGGTTCAGCCAAAGTTCAAACCAAACCTTGGAGTTTGGCTCCAAAGCAGTTCAGTTTGGGTTTCAAACCTGAACTCTTACCATATATGGTAATTGGTTTGGTTCTCAAGGGGTTTTTGGCTGAACCAAACTCAGAGTTCAGTTTGAGTTTGCCAAAATCCCAAACCAAACCCAAACTTTGGAGTTTGGTTTGGGTTTGAACTGAGTTTCAACTGTTTCAAACTGAACTTTGGGAACACTAGATACCACAGGTCCAGGTGGTGGTATGCCCAAGGGTATGAAAAGTTAACACCATACCTATACCCGCATGACCTGTACCCATCACACCACAGGTTTTCCCATACCCCTGAACAACCCTAACTCTGACCGAGGTCAGAATAATCTCCCGTGTCACTGCAGTTAATTGGGCTGATAGCCCTGTGAGTCAATTCTGGGAAATGCAAGACATTATATGCAGGATCTCGCTGGAGGGGTGTACACTCAGTGATGAGGTAGCTTACATCCTGTAATTGGGATGGGCTCCCATGTTGGGATGATCTATGGGACCGGTTTGACATCTGGGTTGTTGGTCTCAGCTATTGAGACTGATATAGACATGATTCATCTTTGAACGGACTAGATCGTGCATGTTCCGAATCATATTATTATGATATGCTCTATGATTAACTATCGCGAGCTGATGCAAACTTAACGTTCAGTATCCATAATATGCAACAACATTCGTGCTCAAGCTGTTTGGTTTTTTTTCATGTGTGTTCAATAAAATTCCTTTAGGGTGTTTATTTTGTAGTCTAGGTTCTAACCGAAGAATGGCTTAAGACTATGTAGGACAATCAATGTATCTAACCTCATAGGAGGCTTATGATTGAGCACAGTCAATTTCAAAACCTTTTTTAGAGGTTGTTTGGCTGTGAAAAAAAGTATAAACTTGTATAGGGCTTCTTAAGGCCCTATAGCAAGTAGGAATGATATTGATAAGAACTTAATACTCACTGTGCACTATTCACAGGTCTAAATCTTGTATATTTGAGTATGAATGTATGTGCTGTTTTATGAGGTTGTTGTAGTTATGTATATAAGGAATATGTGATGCAGCATGGTATGGCTTATTTGTATGTGTGTACATTGTGGCACATGTCTGCAGTAAATAATAATAATAATGATAAATGGAAATTAAAAGTAAAACAAGGAATCTTTGATCCCTTACAAGGCCCCATGAGGACTTGCAAGCCTTATGACAGCCCAATATTGGGCACACAAACACAGGGGGATGGAAGGGCTTGCAATAGTGCATTGTTTAACTAAAAACTTTGGTTGGATTCCAGACTAGTAATAGACTGACAGTAATGAGGTGACTTACCTCAAAAGTCATGACTCAATGATGTAAGACTATATAGTGTTACACAATGTGACAAACTTCTAAAATAATAATAATCAAACAACAAGCTGGGTTCCACCCATGCTCGATCTCCCACTGTTCCCCAAATCATTGGAAGGTGAGAATTGGTTATGTCATTGATCATTGTGGAGTCCTAAAGACAAATTGATGCTCCTTTGGAAAGCTTGACCAGCTGAGAGGGGTACTCTGCTCTGAGCTTGTCAAGGATCCATGTGGGAGTGATTGCATGACGTCTGATAATGTGTCTGTTGAAAGGGGACAGGGTGCTGGAGAGGATGTAGTTGTGCATGGTAAGATTTAGGATGTGACTATACGAAAATTTGGTAAAGAGTGAATTCCAAATTGCCTCATCTCCTCTGAGGGGCTCGTTACATATGCCAGTTGATACTGGATGTCTGGCGGGAATGCTGTGTGAGAAGGGCTTACGACTTAGTCTCCTTCACCCATGTTTCTTGCGCCGGCCAGAGTAAGGGGATTCTGAGTGAGTGCAAGGTATACGAGCAGGGCACAACTGTCATTGTGTTAAGGAAGAAAAATAATTCATAGCCTAACAATTTGATGAGGGCTCAAGCCCTTGAGGCGAACACAGGCACATACACTTTCATCAAAGATTAGTACAATCTCTGGGATTGTATTGCAGGGTGTGTAGGTGGTATGATGTCCATTGGGTTGTTGAATATGCAGCTACACATGAATATCATTGACAGACATTGTTTCTGCATCCACAAAGTCTCCAGTGGTCCTTCGTCGATTGTTGCCTCGGACAGTCATGATGTTGATGTGGAGATTGGCGAGCTTCGTTATGGGGAGCACAAAGAGATGTTGATCGAGCTTGAGTTGGACAACGGCGATGCTCCGAAGAAGCTATCGCCCGCCCAAAATCCGACGCGGGCGATGAATGCAATGGACCGATTCGTGCAGAGCATGGGCCTGGACTCAATATCCATTGAGGATGCAGACCTCGCAGATGGGATGATGGATCACATGATCGACGAAGTGCCCCTGTTCGAAGTGGACGGGTTGTTCTTCGACCCAACAGCGGGAAAACAAGTGTCCTGTCTCGCACACCCAGTTCTTCTCAGTCACACTCCTACCCACGACAGCCCCCAGTTGCCCACCCACCCACACCTCTAATCCAGTGATTGTGCAACGCAGAATGGAGTTGTTAGCATCAGACATGATCATGTGGGCGCTTGTGCTCGTGTCACAGAAGAATTTCCTACAGGCACAGAAGATCATGGGGGAGACGAAGCAGATCCTGCATACGGTCCTGCAGATGATCTCGCAGTCGTTGCCAGGGCCAAACAGTAACAGCGGCACTACCATCTGAAATCGGAAGGAGATCCTTACGCTTGGCACTGTACACGCCATGCAGGCTATTTTGCAGGATTTGCAGATACTTTACGAGGCACTGGAGGAGAATAAGGAGCTGTTTGCTCATGATCAGCGGAATTTTGGTGCGTAGCAGGTGAGTTGTATCAATTTTCTTTGCTTTGTGTTTTTCAGTGTTCTTAGCATTACCTACCAGGCTATGATTCTGCGGGACCAAAAGAGTTGGAGCATTTGTAGGATGACGGAAAGATTATTTTGGATGACAGATAACTCTATTGAGCTGGTCTCCAGAAGCACAGACTGGGTCACCCGTGATTGATAAACTCTGGCACAATCTTTTTTTTTT
>QLPF01011860.1:0-13660 GCA_003314045.1 Hygrophorus pudorinus | reverse complement strand
CTGATATCGTTGCTGAACTGAGATCGGAAGCTGCTAGTGCTTGTTAAACCATCGCCACCATGTCCTACGACTCCCCTCTTCAAGGTTACGAAAACGCCGACCTACTACCCACAACTCTGAATGCAGACGGCAAGTCCCTTGTCAATCCACCGGGTCCCAAGTCCGCATCATACGACCAATTCCCGCCGCCTATCGACTCTTCCAATAATGGCTTCGATTTTCACAGTAAGGCACACAGTTCTGCTCCGAGGGCACTTTCCGAAGATGTTACAGTCTATTATATGCAAGGCGTCCCGTCTCAGGCAAAATTCGCGAAAGAGTTGCATGAAAGGGTGAGGAGGGAGTTTCCGGAGGAAAGTGGAGTCGAACAAATCAAATGATTGGCACCCTGACGCCTTCACAGCTTCGAATCTACAAATTCTGGGACAAACCAGTTGGTGAGTCAATGTTACTTCCGACGATCCTCTCTAACCGTGCGCTGTAGGCCCCCATCCCAGTGCTATGTTCGAGGTGAACACCTTCGATCCTCATCAGACGGGTGCCTTGTTCTCATGGCTTGTGGTCAATCGCGGACCTTGCTCGTAAGGTCCTCACCGTTGTGAATACCTGTATTGAATGATGACGACAGCGTCCTCATCCACCCAAACACCGGCGATGCCTTCAAGGATCACACGGAATTGCAATCATGGATCGGACGACCGTGGCCGCTTCACACAGATATGTTGAAACACGACTAAAGCTCGTGCAAGCAGTGAGATCTAGTGAGAAGGTGTGTTCCGCTTTCCGCACAATGTTTATACATTCCACCAAATCATAAGAAGGTCCACTAGATGTCGGTCGCGAGTATATATATATTGGCTTATGTATACTGTCAACATTGAGAAAAAGATAAATCTGATAACTCGATAAGGTTTTGAGGGGAGATTCCGGGAGCTCAGTGTGACATGGTCTCACCCACTTCTTACTTCCAAATGGCAAACCGTCAAATCCTCGATAACGCCCTCGGCGCCGTAGGTAACACCCCTCTGATTAGACTCAATGCAGTTGCCCAACAAGAAGGTCTGAAATGCAATCTCCGTAAGCTGTGTTTCACCGTAAAATATGCTGTGATTGAGTTGAATCATCATTCTGCCTAGTGGGCAAGTTGGAATATACATCGGCTGGGGGGTCAGTAAAAGACAGGATCGCAAAGGCTATGGTGGAGGCAGCTGAGGAGGAGGGAAAGCTGATTCAGGGCAAGAGCGTTGTTATCGAACCGACTTCGGGCAATACTGGTCCGTCTTTTCAGCAATCCCAAGGTCTGTCTGTAGCTGACTTATTGCTAAAGGCATCGGACTTGCCATGGCATGCGCCATCAAGGTATGTATAGCGATTTCCTTCAACTTGAACGTGTACTGAATACTACAGATAAGGGCTATTCAGTCATTATAACCATGCCTAATAAGATGTCATTGGTGCGTCTTTGTCCGTAAATATTCCTCATCTCATATTGAACTTTGCTAAAGGAGAAGGAAGCTGCACTTCGTGCGCTGGGTGCGGAAGTTGTCCGTACACCCACCGAAGCAGCGTGGGACTCCCCTGAGAGCCATATAGGTAGATCCCGTACCAGTCTTTCAGGAAGTCTCGTGGCTGAATTGCTTAACGATCGCAGGCGTTGCGCAGAAACTCGCACGTGAAATACCACACGCCATCATCCTGGACCAATATCGTAATGTTTGAAGCGACTCCTTTACTTGACGATCATATGCCAAACGCCAGCTTATCTAGGTCAACAATCCATCAGCTCATGAATACATTACCGGCCCGGAGATTATTGATGCTGTGGTTTCCACTGCATCAACTTCGGCCAGACCATCTTCCGAAAAGGTGGATGTCTTCGTTGCTGGGGCTGGGACGGGGGGAACCATTACCGGGATTTCACGGGCCATCAAGAAGTTGCACAACCCCAACTGTATTGTTGTCGGCGTCGATCCTGTAAGTCTCCAGCGACCATTGCAACGAGGTCCGCTGACGCGTTCATCTAGAAAGGAAGCGTCCTCGCCTTTCCTGACGCACTTAACAAAGAAGACGAAGGCTCAAGCTATGCCATCGAAGGCATCGGGTATGATTTTGTCCCGGATGTCCTCTCGCGCGACCCAACGGACGTTGATTCGTGGATAAAAACGTCCGATGAGCAAGCCTTTGCCGCTGTCCGAACCTTGATGAGGAGTGAAGGGCTACTTGTAGGAGGCAGTAGTGGCAGCTCGCTGAGTGGCGCCTTGCAGTGGTTGCAGAGTGAAGCGGGTCAATACGTAGCTAGCACTAGGGGGTTAAATGTAGTTGTGCTACTTCCTGATGGGTGAGTCTTCCTTTTCTTTCGATGCTTTACTTTTTGAAATGTTGATGGAGACGTCCAGGATTCGGAACTACATGAGCAAATCGTGGTTTTTGAAGATGGCTATGGAAGCCGAACCTTCCCCCCTCGCCAACCTCATCTCCAATGTCTTGAAACCTTCGACCCCTCACGAATGCCTATAGTCCTGACGCGTGACGTCCTGACGAGAGAACACGTCTTAGATTATTGTTATCTTGTCTTCTCCGTCGATTTGTGATGTCCTATTATTAGAGCTCATACATATACATGTATTAGAGGTTCGGCGGTTCAGCGGTTCAAACGTTCAAGTTTTGGTGCAGAACGGTGTATTTGCACATGAGTCACCCATAGGCCTATCATCTGATTCGTATTTACAAACAGTGCAAGCCAAAGCAAGAGAAGAAAAAACTTTATTGTCAATTGTAATATTTGCTTTTGATCATTGGAAGTTTGTTCGCAAGATTACCTGTATGGCGACTTTATATTATTATTCGTGACAAGCCGTGGGAAGACCATTGTTCAAACAATGGTATTCGCGGGTACAGCCTCCAGGACCCGGGCAAGAGGCTTGTATATATATAAAAGGTCTCAACTTTGGTCGTAAAAAGCTGCCGTCTATTGTATACCAGACTGCAATTACTACCTGTATATCTTTACTGCCATTCCTTTCAAGTTCACGCCTATCGTCCGAGACGACACAGCGCCAATCCATTACCCAACGGACACACTTTTCAACTTCTCATACATAATGACTAGCTATAGCGCTCAGGCTCTCTCTGGTCGTCGTATTTCTTTCCTCATGCCCGATTCGCTGGACGAAAGGCAAAAGTACGTCTCTCATAAGTCCTTTAGATCATCCCTTTCTAATCCTTCCGCTTCTTCAGAGCCAAATCTACGAAATTAAGATACGCCAAATATCTCGAGCGCCAGATCATTCAAGTCTGGAAGACCGTCACTGGCGCTACTCGCAAACCTACTCGCGCGTCCTTCATACCTCGTGACTTTGTTATGGTGACCCGCAGACGCAGTGGCCTGCTTGTCTGATATTCACTGGCTGTGTACGATTCAGGACTTTTTATAACATGGATCACATATACGTTATCACACTTATAATTCCGACTCTTATCTTTATTCTAATTAACTGGTCATCCGTTGTATCACTATGGGTTCGGACATGCTGAATTCTACATAGTAGATGTAGTTTGTCGTACAAGTCTGTGCAATTAATATAGTCGAATTGTGTGCTTCCCGTGCGCAGAGGGAATCAATGACGTACATGTAAAGGAAATGAAACAGTGAAGATAGATATACTGTAGCTGACATGCAACACTGAAACACCTTTTTCAGTCATAGTTCTTAACCATCTGCTCAGCAAAAATGTCAGGGCGCCAAAACAGGAGGAGCCACTGGCCACGCACCGCAGCAGCAAGTAATTGTACCCGCTTCAGATCAGCCTGGATATTCAGTTTCTGAGCGTTAACTACCGCTTCCAACTCTGCCACCATCCCCCTCAACTGGGTCGCATCCTCATCCCAATACAGGCATAACTCAACTTCCCATTGCTCTAGCTCTTCAATCCTGACCTTGCACTCATCGACCTCATTGTGACATTTGGAGAGTTCTGCCATGAGATGTTTGTTTGTTCGTCCCTCACCGTCAAGTCTTCTTTTGAGTTCGGCGATATCACGTTTGGCCTGGTCGAGCTCCGAGAGCAGCTGCATAGTTACGATACTCCCACGCAGGCTATGGTCCAGTTGGACTTCATCGCCTTGCCTTTCGTCCTTCTGCAGAGTATCAGGCATTTTCCTTTGGGTACAGCAAAGACAAGCGTACCTCGTGCCGGGCGGCTTCAAACTGGACCTGTAAGGACATGTGAGATAGACTTTCGTCGATGTCCATCTCGTCATCGTCATCAGAGTGGACGTTGCCGGGAGAGGGCGACAAGGGTAATGCAGTCGGTTGTGGGTGACTCGGTCGTCGGGAAGGTGACTCGGGAGTGGGATACGCGGCTGTTGGATGGCTCCGTGACCGTGATTCAGAGGGACGAACAGGAGAAGTATCAGAATGCCTGTATTCGAGATGTATGTTGGAAGTAGTCATTGATAATCCGAGAGAACGTACATTTGATTTTTGACGGCAAAAGCATCAGCAACAGCCATGTCAGTTCTTCATATTACAATTAGCATGCAGACAAATTCTGAGAATGGAAAACCCAACAGATGCCCGGCGAATGACGAGGGACCCGGGATGGGCTCTAGAGTCGTGACCTCATTGCGGGAAGTCATTCCATTTAGCAGCAAATGACACTCGGCGTGGTGGCGCTCAAGCAGTCTATTCCTTCTCATTAGCTAGTAAAGGCATTAAAGGCATAATGGTGCAGAAAAATGTACAAAACCACCTGCGGTTTGGTCATGGTTTGCCGCCGGCCAACTTGCTGACGGATATGACCACAAAACATACGATGCTTCTCCAAGCTGGTGGTGAAAGTTTGTTGAGCGAGTTCCGATCGGATGGCTTGGAGTCTGGGCGCTGTCAACGTTGCGGACATGGCATGTACATCTACTTACATCTTCTGAGTATTTACAGTCAGCCTGATGTCCGCGGTGTCGTCATCCTTGACAATATAGCCGCTGTCGTGCATCTTCGGTGGTATATTGAGTAATCCGCTTGCACGGCATGCAAAATCACGTACCATATCGATCTCAGATAAAACACAGTTGGTCATTCTAGGCCCCAAAATTTCGTCGTTATCCTCAGCATCGTCCCAGACTGATACGCAGAGCATTCATATCAAAATTTTTATCAAAATGATTATTTGCTCACCTTGCATTAGGACTTTATCTCCAGGAAAAGGGGCCAAGCCATGCTGGACCTCAAGGGTGGCCAATGCTCCAAAGGCTCCTTGGGTATGTGTTTATATCAAAGCCTTCACTGGCAATCGGGACATATTAGATTAGAATGACCTACGTAGCCGATAGGTGGGTTTGTTGAAGGGTTTAACTAGGACAGTGGGCCAGTTGGTTGCGTCCAAGGCAGAAATTAGATTACGTTTTACTGCAGACCTGGATCGGCCCATCGATTTTGCTTTCTGAGAGGACTTTCCGACCATGATGCTACCAAGATACTACTGGCAAAGCGCCTGCGCTGTAGAAATATGTGGCGCTGGCGGTAGAGGGTTGAAATTTGAGAATGAGCTCTGGTATCTAATAGACATGAAGACAAAAATCATCACAAAGGACAAAAATCAAGGATATCAAGGTACTAAGTAACCAAGTGTGATCGCGTTCGACGCGCGCCCTTTCAGCACGTGCCACACAGTTATTGTGACGGGTATTGAGCACAATTGCGCCTTGACAAGAATCCAGATACACAATCGAATAAGCCACGGGAGTTATCTGAAATGAGCCGAACTTTATTGCGTACGTCCCTGTACATCGAATCTGGTCCGCTGAAAGCATCGCCGCTTTTAATCGAGTTGTTTCACTGGTATGAACTTTCATCGCCTTAAGCCGAAGGACAAACCGAAATCTTGGAGGAAGAGCGCTTAGCTATCATTGACAGAGTGGAAACATCTTACGTTGCAGATGAGGTTCGATGAGGTCACATCGCCAGGGAAAGAAATCAACGAATGCCTCAACCGCTTGCACACAGGCATGTCCACTCGAGAAATATCCACTAAAGCAATGTGCCGCGCCGAGCGATGGGGTTCTAAGGCGTTCAAACCTCCACAGATTTGCCTGCTGTTAACAAGGTTAATCCTTCGTTTCTCTGCTCTTGGGGCCTGCCTGATTTCGTCCTTTTCGCCATGACTTTAGTTATCAGAAAGGGCCAAAATCTCTACTCTGTCTCGTACAATCACTATGCCGAAAACAGACTGCCGCCCTTCAACAATTATGTCAACAACGATGGCATTCACCCAAAGCAACGTGAGTTCCCGGTCTACTTTTCGAATTTTGATCGAAGCGAGTTTTTGAAGTAATCGACAGACGAATACCGGTCCTGCACCCTGCGTTGCTGGATTTCTTCTCACTGGAAACGAGGTTCACATATTCTTTTGGGACTTGATGCAGAATTTGATGAGACTGTAATAGAGCATGGTTCCCAGTTGTTCGTCGCTAGTTTGACGCTGCCAGGATGACTTCTCAAATGGCCGAACCACACAAAAATTCAACCACGCTCACATTCCAGATAGTGAATTTGTAGGTGTGGTGCAGCAATCATGCACTTGTTTACACGAGGCCTCGTGGGCTTTGCTATACCAGTCTTGGTTGTTCACATTAATTCAATCCATCTAAAATAAGGGGTACATACTACACAGATATGTCAAAGAATGAAGTTATCCGCCCAATGTCTAACAATTCCTTCACCTCGCTTGTGGGCAGCAAATCGTTTCACATCGCGGCACACTATGACTGCGTGCGAGTTCCTTGCACGGGTGATGAACGCTCTTTCTTTCTTGAGATTCGGCAGCTTGTTGAGTGAGGTAATGATTCTTCGTTGCAGTGGCGTCAAGATCGGCTGCTCAGGAAGCACCCCCTCTCCTGATGAAGAGTCTTCAGTCATGGGCGACGGATCATCGATGATATCGACAACCGCATCTTCAACTTGTTTCTCCAGATGGGCGAGCGTCTGGATAAGTGTGTGCCCGTTCGATTGATCGCCTTCCAGCGATTTTATCCGAGCCCGCGAAGATCGAGCGGCCATCGAGAAGCGAAATACAACCAAAGATATCACAACGGGGATCAGAACAGGCATAAGCAGGTAAATAACCTAAACTGGCGTATCAAAATGCATTCGATAGTTGATAAACATAGGTCTCGTACAATGTTCAACGGGAAAGGAAGTTGAAGGGCTGGAGGAAGTACAGGTCTATCGGATTTGAAACTTCGAAACCAACGGCGTGAAAACACAGTGGGCTTAGGTGGGCGGGGTGGGGGTGACGGGAGAATGGTATATGACTTGATTCGTGGTTCATATGTCTCATCCAATTCTCTGGCAGCAACCACAGTCGGGTTAACCACACGATCTGGGATGAGCAATTTTGCTTACATATCCATTCCATTATTCGCGTAATCGACAAACGGATCTGCAAATTCTATTGCAGCGGTTACGTATGGCACTGTCAAGTCGTGTATCCTGGCCATGTTTCGTCGGCTTTGCTAAACGCAAATCGCAATAGCAAAACTCACGCATTGGCATAAATCCGTATATGTGGGAACAAAACCAGAGCTTGATAGAATATACGATCTAACGAGGAGAGTAAACAGACAGGCCAAGTCTTAGCCCGTGGACACTAACCAGGATCGGCCATGACTTCTAAGAGCGGTTGGCCGGTCATGGACCACTTGTCGACACTGTAAAATTGCTCGCCAGTACGGGATAATAGCCTGGGACCAAGGGCGGAGGCAAGCGTGGAGAACAAAGAGGAATATCTCAGGAGACCTATGTGCGGAGTAGCTATGGTGTTGAAGTTCACGGGAGTGACATCTTTGAAAAACTCTCGCTGGTGGAGAATCCTGGATTACCGGCATCAACATTGAATACCTAGTTGCCGGTGTGTACTGCTCACCCGACGAGATATCTTGCTAACAAGCCTCCCAGACTGTATCCAGTCACAGAAAATCGTGAAAGAGTCTTGCCATCGCTCTTCAGCTTTTCAGCCGTGTGCATGACCTGTCATTCAGTCAACAACTGGAACGGGAGTACACAAGTGGCACCGAACCTCTCGAGCAACCCTTTCCCCTCCCCAATCTATACCGTCATAGGTAGCATCGTCGCGATTAGTTTCTGCCAGCAGAACTTGTAATTCCACATCTTCGGAAGACTTTGTCTCACGGATGATACGATCCAGCTCCAAAAGGTGCTCTGGATTGCCCCACATACCGTGTATCAGAACCAATAAATGAACGGAAGGCATTCTTAACGGCAAGAATGAAGTCGGCAGAAGGCGTTAATAACTGACAATAATTGACCAGTGGCAGGCTAGCAGTGTTCATAGTAAACAGCTTGCACGCGGCAGGGACGGCACATATACATCGCTTACGTCACCTATCTTGTCAAATCATAAGGTCGCATATTTGGCTAGTTACAGTACATGTAGTGGGCAAATAAATTCTCGACTCAACCTTCTCATGCGCCGTTGCCAACATGTCCAGTAGAATCATACTGCAAAATTCAATTACTTCAAGTTGGTTTTAGACGATGTCTTAGTCATACCTGAACAACGAAAGACGTGGGCCACGGAGCAGCAAATTGATTGTGGTCGAGGTAAGAGTAGCGAAGTATGGGTTGAGAGTCATCTCGGAACCTGGAAAAAGATATTATTAAACACCCCAACTCTTTGCCTGGTGGAGGCATCTCACCTCGTCAACGTTCCCGACTGACCAGGTGAACGCCGGAAATTCTCGAACGTAAATACAGCACGAAGTATTTCACCAATAATCTAAATAAACGCCGGTTGTCTCAAGATCAATTGTCAACGGATGAGGACAATACAGACCTTGGCTGTCAGTTCTCTGCCCAGGCACCTAGAGCATGGTTCGTGAAAGACATGCATATTGTGCAGATGCAAGAAAGCGTACCTGACTACGCCATCACCATCCAGACAATCTTTGGGGGATCGATTCGGATTAATGGCTGTGGGGTTACTGAACAGCCGAGCCTGTCAAATAGGAATAACAATTATCAGTAAACAATGTGTGAAATGAAAACACCAACTGACATTTTGATTTGCTTGGCCGATGTCCAAGAATACACGTTCACCCTGGGGCGAGATACCTGAAGGACGTCGAATTACGTGAGTGGGCCAAAGTGGGAGAAAGATAGCTGAAAAACCAACGGAAAACCCCTTGGAAAGACGGCTCCAGTCCTGGAAGACAATGAATATCTTCAAGTTCACACAACAGTTATACGTACTCAGGGCTTCGAAAACATAAGCATCAAGAGACTTCAAGTCAGAGCCACGAACTTGGGTCTCCTGATCAGAGCCCAAAAATAGGTCGAGAGTGTTGGTTAAGGCTGAAACAGTGTTTGTCAAACCGGAAACGATAAGCCAACATAAACCACACACATAGAGATAGTTCGACGGTAGATCCGACCATGATAGCAAGGACGTAGTTCGCAAGTTGGTCAGAAGAGTGCCCCAGATCATACAAACGCTTGATGAATTCATTCCTTTCATGCTTCTTAGGCTTGCCGAATAGCTGTGAGATCGTGCCCATAAAGCCTGCCACGGAGAGCTGAGAACGGAGGGGGTCTCATCAGGTTAGCCTCATCTCGCGGAGCTAGAGTCTACAACTTGCCCGCTGGTTGCCGATGGAAAGATGGTCTTTAATATGATGTAAAAGCTCCTTGACATTTCCTTTGACTTTCTCCTCCAGAACCATCCGTTTCGAAGAATCGACTTCGAGGAAGAGATATCTGCGATCACGCAACTTAGACGACAAAGATGAAAACATAAGACGACAGCTGACGAGTAGATATCACCGAGAATGTCATATAGTTCCAGCGGGGTGTAGACTCCGTGCGGAGTGTTCTTGGTTGTAAGTTGTATGCCAGCCTGAGATGAACAGTTAAATTAGGGGGACTGGCGTTGAAAATCAGGCACGACTTACGATTTCACTCGCAGCCCAATGGATAGGAATAAATTTGAAGACATCTCGTACGATGTCGACGCTGCGCGTTTTACCGCCCACAACTGCGAAGGAATTGGACACGATAAGTTCGCGAGTCTTCGTATAAAAGAATTTTCCAATCTTGTCGGCAGCGTCGGGAGTAGCGAGCATGGCTGTCAGTACGTCACGTTGCTCCTTTTCGCCAGCAGCGACATCGGCGGAGGCCAAGAAGAACCTGAGTGATTTCTCTCGCGTCAGAATGTCAGAAACTTTCAAGAGTTGTTCACTTCACCCTTTGCCTTTGATCACGGTAGCAGCCCGGCCTGCATACGGTGTTTTGAACCCGGCAGTATTCTTCAGAATGTCGGCAATTTCTGCGTGATCAGTAACAGTCCGATATGATGCCTCAACGCCTGGTCTCTTGAGGTCGTAACGGTCCACGACATTCAGCTTCGTCAGGTGCGTCTTCATTGAATCAGGTGTCATAAGAGGGAACCAGGCGTAAACGCTGTTGGATGTATATTGTTCAGGCAGTGTCCGTAGAAAGAGTCGTCCAAGCGTGCTGCCAAATCCAGCACCAGCGGTATCTCTCTGACAATCAGCGAAACCCCAGGCCGTCATGTTGAACGGCGTATAATCAGATGTAAAGAACCTGTCTCCTCGAGTAAGCGCAATGGCGTCGCTAAGAATAGCACGACTAATTGTGTATCCTGCACGTCAATTCATTGGAAACTCAGTGTTCATCCGGGCAATTGCGAAAATACAACAAACACACCAGGACAAAGTCCGGCTCCATCGACGACAGGCTTCGCTTCTTCAGCTTGCAGACCGACATAAAGCTCAAGATTGTCTATGTTACCGTACAACTTTTCGGCAGCGTCAGCGATTTCGGCGCGAGGGTTCCACTCCCTGAAGCTTGCATAGGCTACATTCGAAATCAGACATTATACGCTCTTACATCTGTTGGACGCATATACTCACTCTTAAGGCCAAGGAACTTGTGCGAAAACTTTGTTAGCTTCGGTCCTAATAAAGTAAACCCGGGACGCAAACTCACCTTCCTGAAATCGTTCAAAGAGCAAACACCCCATCGACGATTCTGCTCAATGCCCATAATCTCGTGCAGACGCATGACAGCAGGTGTACCGCGAGCTCTGAAAGCAGCAGCAGGATGCTCCGACCTAACACGCATGCATCAATTACAGTTGGTCAACGATAGAAAACCTTCATCGCACGCATTCTTAAGAATGTTCGCCAAGTCCTCGTCCTTGAAGGTACCATCAGCTTGACGCTGAAGCCTTACCGAAAGACGTAAGTTACAGTCGAAAAAATCGTCTTACACGTACCTCCCAAAGGTCCAGTGTTGAATATCGGGCTCACTGTCCTGCATTTTTTTGGCAGCACCCTTGAAGTCCATGGGCGTAATCTGACCATTTGGCGGTAAGATGGTAGAATAACCTGAAGCGAGAAACAATGACCTGTTCCGGAGATTTACCCTCAAACAATTGACCAAAGATTTGTCCAATCCACTGTTCATCTTCAACAGAAGTCGTCGCGTGCCTGTCATACTCAAGATAAGTGTCCCGTAAATAAGACCCGCAAAGGCACGTCACCATCTGTACAAGCAGTTGAACTAGAAAGAATATGTCGATGAATAGGAGCCGAACATAGGACCAATTGTGGATCCCTACCTCAACACTACAGACATTGCCTTGACCCCGCTGAAACATAGAATGGTCCTCATTCCTGATTTCCTGGATTCGGAAAACAAATGATCAAAGATTCGAATCAAGAAATAAGCATGCGACTGACCCCGAAAGGATTCAAACTCCAGGTGCTTCCCTGCCTCACCAATCCCAAGATACAACTGAAGTAATCGGAGAACACAACCGAGGCGAACCAAGCACTATTGCAGAGTCGTGCGAGCTGGAAAATCTCCTCCTCTTGAGCCGAGAAACGTGGATCATCGGAGGCCAAAGTTGCTGGGTCAACATAGTTGCCACGTTCATTTATCTCGAAAAGCTTTTTTGCAATGTACTAATAATGAAGCAGAATCAATTTGAGGGAGGAATAAAGATGAGGCAAAATACTGACATTGTGATTACGGCTGAACAGAACCAAGAGTACGCAGACTGCTGGGGGAAGCAGGAGTAATCTGTCCTCTGCGAAGACATCGGGGTACAAGAAACCTCGCCCATTACGCATACGGACCTTGTCTTGAGCCTGCTGGTTGTGTCCGTACAGGGGAGACAGATCCACGTATGACGAAGTCTCGTTGATATTCACATCATAGTGCGAAGTGCGGAACACACTGAAAATGTATCCGAGTTACGAAAGAGGTCCACTGTTGCAACCCAGACTCACCTATGAATGACGAGAGCCGCAAACGAAAACATCAGGCTCGATAAACCCGCAGGATGTTTTTCGAACTGTTCGGAAACATGAACAATGAATAAACAACTACGCAAAGGTTGGTACAAAGCATGATCACCTTCTCACGTTTCAGAAGGGTATCGAAAATAAGGCCAGGATCTGGCAAAGAGTTCTTGGGTATCGGGTGACTTTGCTGGACGCTGCGTGCATAAGGCGTTCCGGCCTTTCCCATATCAGGGACGGAGACGTTGTTGTGTGATCCATCAGCAGTACGCCAGGCGTACTGATTCCCGATGTAGGTTGCGGCGGGATGAGGAAGGTCATTATACACTGTTCGTACGGTGTAAACTCAGAAGGGCAGGCTGGTTTAGAGACTTACGAAGTTCGACGATGGCGTTTTGAAGTTTCGTCGACAGTCCTCCATCTGGTAGACGAGATAGAAATGTAAGCGCGTGCTCAAGCTAAAATGATCTCAGAATATGGAATTGACGACTCGAAGGGGCAGAAGAACTGACAAGCATCTTTCGATCGTCAATTGAATCTTTATGACTTATAGCATCCACGATCGAAGCCTGGAATTGAAAGAGTGAGCGCTCAAGGCAAGCAAATTCATGATACGTACAAGGGTGGAATGATCCAAAACGACATCCGCGCCTTTTTTTATCTAGATCGTGAATGAGTGAAATGCGACACACGAACAGACGGTTCCGTTACCTGTTCACGGAAAGTCTGGAGCACTCTGGATCCATGCTCCACAACCTGATCTCCCGCCTCTGGGGTCGCAGCTATCTTCTAAGGATCGAGTTAGTATGACACACAAAAGAGGTACGGAAGACTGACAGAGGTTTTGCTGCTAAACGACGACATTCTGTTGAACGACATAGCTCGGGGCGACAGGGGGAGGTTGAAGTTTGGCCATCAGTGACGCTCTTTATACAAACTGTGAACCGAACTATGCAGAAGCCTGGAAGCATGTTGAAATGCATCCGGCATCATATCCATATTGGATATGGGGCCGAGTTACATGTACTCATTAGACTTTGTCACTGCTACTAGGTTTCGGTGCCAGTGAGTGATTCGAATTCCAGGAAAATAAGAACGTGGATGGTCAAGCAGCCACAAGTAGCTTTCGGCGAGTTTGTTAGTACCATACATAATAAACTGAGGAAGGTAAGGAGTCGGACCTACCAAATACCCTGTGACACACACACCGTTGCAACTGAACCGAATAAGTTTATGAATGATCATAATACCGCTTTACCCATCAGGAATCATTGTCATTGGGTGACTTTCCGTAGAGTAAATTTAATCAAAAACGTTG
>QLPF01011743.1:0-18052 GCA_003314045.1 Hygrophorus pudorinus | reverse complement strand
CTTCACACTCCTGGACAGAATTCACCTCAGCCAAAAGACCTAATTGCTTCTTGTCTCGAGCAGACACCATAATCTTCGAACTCCCAGGTGAATCTGCATTGACAGTAGTGTCAGAATTCCGGTTGGAAGCATTCGCTTCGTCGTCTGTAAACCCCTCGTCGAAAGAATAATGCATGGAACAGGGTTACAAGTTAAACATTAAAGAGCCACCACTCTCGCCACCCGTGAATTTAGTCACATGACTTTACAGGTAAATGAAATATAGTATGTATACATGAAAAACGAGAACGCAATAAAAGTAAAGAAAAAAGATATGCTCACGGAGCCAATTGCAAAAGGAAAGATACGACCAGTACGTGTATACTTAACCGATAAAGCCACTAAAAACTGAAGAGTACCATAACGCAATGCAAGAGAACCACAAGAGGAGCCATCGTGAACTAACACAGATTGTCAGTGACGATGGAAAGCAGAGCTAGAAGGGAGATACTGACATCAGTTTTTCTAATAGCGTTTTGGAGCAAGACTGCTGGCTCTTCTCGAGAGCCGATGATCCTGTACTTCTTCACAATGGTCCAAACAGTCCAACGGCACCATACCCTGCTCGCCCATCCTGTTTGCACACAGTACCCACCCGTCATCATACTCGCTGAGCACACGCAGCACCTCACCCATTGTGAGCGACAGCTCATCAGGCAGCGTAGGGATGAATGTGCTTTTAACCTTCGCCCTGGTTTGCGACGGTGGTGATGATGGGGCAGTCATGCCCAATCCGGCAGTTACAATCGTCGATGCGAGGCTATTGTATGACATGGCAGGCAAGGTAATGCCAGATAATTGTTCCTTTTGAACTGATACGTGCCCGCCATCTAGAAGCGCTTCACGGGAAGCGTCAGGCACGTTCATAATTGGGGCACCCCACGCAGGCCTCCTTCGCTTCCTGTTTCTGATAAACCTCTTCCTGGTGAAGAAGAAAGCGAGACCGAGAACAGCAAGGATAGCGACAACCACTATGCCTACTGTCGCGCCCGAAGGAACCTTCTTCTTTGCAAAGGTAGAGGAACCCGGAACATTGTCAACCGCGGTCGCGGCAGGTGAGGGGGATATTGTTGTGTTACTACCGGTAGTAGTGGTGGGTTCCAGAGTGGAGGCAGGGTTGGAGGAACTGGATGAAGGTGAGGAAGATGGAGATGGAGACAGGGAAGGTTTGACTAAGGGAGATACGTGGCCGGAGGTGGCGGTCGTCGGAACAGAAACTACCTGAGTGATGGTAACCGGACCAGTGAGAGTGAAATTTAAGTTAGAAGCGTCGTCCGAGTTCAATGAAGCTCGAGCCTTTACATGACGGGCCCGCACAGCAGGGAAACGTCGGACGATTGGCTGGTGCATGGCTGGATATAATAATTCTGTTGGTATAATTGCTTGAGCGTAAAGAACGTATACAAGACCCCCCCGGTGGGGTTCAGGGATCCCGTTAAAAGGAATGTGAGGTCAGAACGTTGTAGAGCGGTTGCTGGTAAAGCAAATGGCGAGGACGTGGGGGTTATAATGGAGAAAAGTCACTTGTGCTAGACTGACAACCAGGCACATCATATGCAATAAACCGATTTTTATATATATCACCCCCATCGTCAATTTTATACAACTCCAAGTTGACTCTTATAATGGCGACGGACTTCTCTATATCCTTTGAAACTCCTGACTCGTGCGGATTTTCCAAGCTTCTCCAACGGTTTAGAGAGTGGTCCCCAACCTGACGACCGAGCAATAACAGAATTGATCAGTCTTCCTTGGTTTACTCATGGAAATATTAATTAGAAATGAAAGGAATGCAAAACGCGGCAAGAAGGATGAGCGAGGCTAGAAAAAGAGCAGGGACGTAAGGTCGCCCAGTGTCGGCTGTTTTGTGTGTTGACGGGTGCCGTTGTTGGAGATTTCTGGAAGAGGCAGGACGTGATGGGGGGGATGGGATGAGCTGGACGTACCCGATAGACTTGAAACCGTGAATGCTAGATAGTAGGACGAGATCAGCATCGTGCATACAGCGAGTGACTGGGAACGAATACTGACTAATATCCTTCTAAATTTCGTTTGATTTCATCTTCGATTCCTGTTGGCACTCCAGTGAGAGTGAAAGTGATTTTCGTAGAATCAGAAGACTGGACAATATCAGTGGTCAGTGTCGCGGTGTGACCTGGAAGGGATCAGCATTGTTCAAGATGTATTAGATGAAACGACGTCATATTCTTACCAGAAGGCCACGTAGGACTTTGTAAAGCCCAGGTTTGTACGATCGATTTAGGTGGGGTGAGGGATATGTATTTGCCTATCACCCCACCACCGAACAGACTGTACTCAGTTTCTGGTTGGCCGGACGACTAAAAGAACCGTATAGAAGCATGAGCCAATCAAGGAAATGTCCCCGTACGTTGGGACAGACCTTAGCAGATGCACGAGTCCACGACGGGATCCTCTTTTCGTCCGTAAGCAATGCGAATAGATCAGCAGCGGCGATCATGAAAGTTGCCTCCACAGACACTTTAGATGTGTTGATAGCCTTCAACTTCTCCTCCGCTTTCTTGGTCGGGGTAGCAGCGTTCGCAGGTCCAGGTACGGGAGTGCTACTGCCAGTAGGGGCGGGATTACCTGTGCGGTTTGGGTCGGCGCTGATAGTGAGGTCTTTTCCGTGAGTGTCAATCAGTGCGGTGGGGAACTCGGCAAATTTAGTCTCGAGCGCAGTGGGTAAACGGGATCGGGCTAGAGCGAAAAGTGCGTCCACTGTTGAAGAAGATTCGGTGTCGAGACTCCAGTTGTACTGCAGCAGCATGAGTGGTGTAGAGGATACATCCAAAGTTAGGACTGACTGTGTAGTCCGAGAGTCCGTCGAGAGTGATCTCATGAGAGACTTCTGGAATCGTGAGCTTCCCTTTGACCTCCGTCCCATCGCTCGCGGTACCTGCCCACTTCAGGACGATCTTGCAATCATATATAGTGATCAGCCTATCCGGAGATGATCAAACGCAGAGGGTAGGAAAGAGTCAGCTTTCTTGGGTAGCCTCTTCAACTCTTTCGCCTGAAGGGTGAACGAAAGTTGACATACTTTGATTTTCTCTGTCCAAGTTCGATATCGCCAGTAACATCCGTCACCTCCAGGATCTTCACCTCCTCGCCTTCCGCTTCACCTTTGATGGTGAGTGTAGTCAGCTCCCGCTCAAACCATTCTTTCCCCCAGCGCGTCACATTCTTGTTCTTCCAGTGCCAATTCGCGGTGCTAGGCGGAAGAGCCATTTTTTGACAAGTTCTGTATTCTAAGGAAGTGGTGGACGAATAGTCTATTACTTTTTACTAAGCATATATTTGGTGTGACGTGTATATCCTGAACATTCCAGGTCGTTCCTCTGACCTCAGCACTCCTGCCACCAATTACGCATTATGTCTGCGATTTCGTCTTTTCCAAAATATTGACCAGCGTACATTCTAAGCCCACAGAACAATTTCTCATCGAAGGAATGGAATCATGACACTGATCGTAAATCGTTGTTGATTTTTCCTACAGGCGTCAGCCTCTGAATAAACTGAACGGCGGGGGGAGTCGATCCTGGGCTCACCTGAGCGAGTGAGCCATCACATCATTTGACATGATGCGCACTGCAACGGGCCATTTCCAAGGAGGCTTATGCAGCCCAATGCACGCTAGAATCATTCTTGAAAGCTAGAATGTGGCAGACCGTGTCTACGCCTCCAGAAAAATCGATCATGATGGACGACTGCGCTACCAAAATTTGGGTGTGCGCTGGCGGGTCTTCCTTGCATGAACCGACGACCGTATGTAAAAACCGTAGACAGTAAATATTCGAGTCGTTTCGATACTGCACAAGTGGAAAAAGTCAGTATCTAAAAAACGGCCAAGTAACACGCGACAATTTGTGTCTGTTTTCCTGCGGCACTACGTATTATCTTTCTCCGGGCAGCCTAAAATGCTGTTCGAAGTATATGTAAGTCGAACTGAAAATTTCATGGAAATCACCCAATTTACACGCTGTATTCCAGCGAAAACTATTTTCTCGGTCCGACCGTGTCAAGGGAGTCGACTTTCATCCAACCGAGCCCTGGCTATTAACAGGTCTATACAAGGGCACGGTCAACATCTACAATCACGAGACGGGAGCATTGGTCAAGACATTCGAGGTCGCAGAGGTTCCTGTACGCTGCGTTAAATTTATAGCGCGCAAAAACTGGTTCGTTGCAGGCTCAGACGACTTCCAACTGCGCGTCTTCAACTACAATACACACGAGAAGGTTGCTTCATTCGAGGCCCACCCGGACTACATCAGATGTTTGACTGTCCATCCGTCGGCCAGCATAGTTTTGACTGGAAGTGATGATATGACCATCAAGGCTTGGGACTGGGACAAGCAGTGGAAAAATATTCAGGTACGTCTAGTATGTGCTTATCTGTCCACAACTTACGTTCGGTGCAGATCTACGAAGGCCATACTCATTACATTATGGATATCGCCTTCAACCCTAAAGACGCCAACACATTTGCTTCAGCGTGTCTTGATCGGACGGTCAAAATGTGGTCCATTGGCTCATCTACCCCCAACTTCACGATGGAAGCCCACGATAAGGGCGTGAACTATGTCGACTTTTATCCTGGAGCGGACAAACCATATCTCGTTACCACTAGCGACGACAAGACCGTGAAAATATGGGACTACTTGAGTAAAAGCTGCGTCCAGACGATGGAGGGCCACACTAACAATGTATCCTTCGCCGTTTTCCATCCGAACCTTCCCATCATCATCAGCGGTAGTGAGGACGGTACTGTCAAGATCTGGAACAGCGGCACATATCGGCTGGAGAATACATTGAGTTACGCGTTGGAACGCGCATGGTGTACCTCCCTTCGCAAAGATGCGAACGAAGTAGCCGTCGGTTTCGATGAGGGTATCGTCGTCATCAAAGTACGCAGACAGTTGTCATTGTTGGTCCACTCTGACCATTTTCACAGTTGGGCCGTGACGAGCCGACTTTCAGCATGGATCCTTCTGGCAAACTCATCTACACACGCAATCACGATGTACTCTCAGGAAATCTCCAGATGATCCAGGAAGATTCTGTAACAGAAGCTGCCCGAATACCATTGTCAGTGAAAGAAATTGGTTCCTCCGAAATTTTCGCCACTTCCATCATCCACTCACCTAACGGACGATTCGTCACCGTGGTCGGCGACGGCGAGTACATTACGTACACTGCGCTCGCATGGCGAAACAAGTCATTCGGAAATGGCTTGTCATTTGCGTGGGCTCCCGATTCAAACACATACGCCATCCTGGAGAGTAAACTAAAGCTACGAGTGTACAAAAACTTCAGAGAACGCGGGGGTGCTGGCATGAAAGGTGTTGGCAGCTGGAGCATTGATGGGTTGCATGGGGGAGCATTACTTGTCGCAAGAGGTGTAGGCTTCGTCATGTTCTGGGACTGGGAGACGGGTGAAATAGTGCGGAGAATAGATGTGGAAGGAGCTAAGAATGTACGTCTTATGTTGTTTACGTCCAGTACTTCGTCTTGAAACTCCTCCCAGGTATTCTGGTCGGGCACGGGATCATTAGTGGCCATCACCACGGAGGACTCTTTCTACATCCTTCGCTTCGACCGTGATGCGTATAATGCAGAACTAGAGAGGGGGACAGAGATCACAGATGAGGGTGTGGAAGAGGCGTTTGATGTTGTTTCAGAGGTCTCGGAAAAGTCAGTTTTAATGTGCTGACATTTTGGATCTGCACTAACTCCATTGCAGCGTGAAGACTGCCAAGTGGATTGGTGACTGCTTCATTTATACCACCGCCACTAACAGACTCTGCTACTTCGTCGGTAATGAATCATACACTATCAGCCCATTCGACACGTAGGTCTCCACACTTACCTTGTCTAACATGCGGACTAAACGTGAGAGACAGACCCATGTTCTTGCTGGGATACATCCCATCACACAATCGGGTTTACTTGGCCGACAAAGACGTCAACGTCTACGGTTACTCCCTGTCGTTGAGCGTCGTGGAGTATCAGACTGCTGTCCTCCGCGATGACATGCAAGCTGCTGCTGAGATTTTACCAAGTATTCCGAAGGAACAACTCAGTAAAGTAGCCCGATTCCTGGAAGGCCGAGGTACTTGTACCCCTCTCTGGGGATGCCCGTGTCCCTTTCAACTTGTGCTGATTTTTCTTTACAGATCTCAAGGAACTTGCTCTCGAAGTGACGACGGACACAGATCACAGGTTTGACCTCTGTCTCCAACTAGACGACCTGGACACTGCAGTTAACATTGCTCGGTCCGTTCCGGAACTTGAAGCCGAGACCAAGTGGAAGGCTCTCGGCGACCGTGCTCTTGCTGTGTGGCGGTTCGATCTGGCGCGGGAGAGCTACAGCAAGGCTGGAGATCTCAGTGCACTGATGCTGCTTTTGTTGGCGACGGGCGACAGGCAAGGACTACAGGAACTCGTTCAAAAGGCCGGTAAGTTGTGTCTGGGCCGTGGCCTTGATTGTATTTCAACTTAATGATCGGTTTGCAGAGGAGAAAGGCCAAAACAATCTTGCCTTTGCTACCTTGTTCCAACTCGGGGACGCTAATGCATGCGTTGATCTCCTGGTGAAGACTCAGCGAGCACCTGAAGCCGCGCTATTCGCTCGGACATACGCACCAAGGTCCGTGGTACTTCATAGTCTGTCAGCCGATATCTGAAAGTCCTAACGGTTGTTGAATTATTGAAAAACAGTCAAGTCCCGAGAGCCGTGGACGCTTGGAAAGAAGATTTGAAAAGCCGACCTAAAATCGCTTCATATGTTGCACATCCGGGCATTAACGCAGAGCTGTTCAGTGAAGGCTGGGAGGACGCCGTGAGGCGGGAAGAAACTACACGGCTAATTTCTCCTGGTCAGTTTTATCTTCAGCCCGTGCTGATTGACGACTTACAATTCTGCAGCTTCAGACGGTGTTTTGGTAGATGCGACATGATATTCGTACATGATGTTTTTTCTTGTGCCTAACCGCCAACATTTACATGTGCTAATATACATCATGGTACCTATGGTCGTTTGATACTTGCTAAGCCCAATTTCCACTACCCGTTCCTTCTTGCTTCCATTTCATGCCCACTTCGATCTCGAGCTTCGGGGCATCGTCTTCTCCCTAGTTTCCACACGGCAGCCTCGAAATCGACGTATACAGAATGTACTAGCACCACTAGTATTTGCGCTTTTAGTCACGGCCATACTGTAGTTTCAAATATCTAGATGGTCGAGGATAAAAGGGTGGTACGCAAGCTACCTTGGTTGGATAAATCTTCCTTCGCGGCTTCATAACATCGTAATATCAGGTTCCAAGTCAGCGTGGCTAGCACCAGCGGCTGGCGGTTTCCCCGCAGTGGGGCGACTGACCGCCACCAGTTGTATGTCTGCATTTGGTTGGGAGCTAAACTCAAACTTCAAGTTCTCAGCCACCGCTAAGTGGTTCGTCTCTTCGCCCTCTTCCTCCCCGCCGTGTCTCTTGTAAAATTCTGAGAAACATGGCTGTCCCACAAGCTGAAGAGATCCGTGCAGAGTCGTATGTCGGTTTTGACTCCATTACGCAGCAGATTGAGCACAAGCTCTTGAAGCGCGGCTTCCAGTTTAATGTTATCGTTGTTGGTGCGTATCGTATCGTGTTCGAATTCGTGTTCTTGTGTAGTTTTTTGCGCAGCTATGTCGTTGTTTTCCTCCACAAATAGGTGCTGTAAGAAAAACGCTAAATATATTTTTATTTACAACGTAGGGCAAACTGGTCTGGGAAAGTCGACTCTCATAAACACCATTTTTGCCTCACACCTGATCGACTCCAAGGGCCGTCTCACGTCCGACGAGCCTGTAAGGCAAACCACGGAGATTCAGGCTGTCTCACATGGTACGTTTCTCTCTCTCTAGATATGACGTGGTTGACAGGGCTCATCAACCTCGGCAGTTATCGTTGAGAACGGGGTTAGGCTGAGGTTGAACATCGTTGACACACCTGGTTATGGTGACCAGGTTAACAACGAGGGCTGGTACGTACCTGCCTCATCTACGATTTTTGCGCATGCCTTACTCTCTCTCGCAGCTGGGACCCTATCATCAAATATATCAAGGACCAGCACAGCGCGTACCTCCGTAAGGAGCTTACGGCCATGCGTGACCGATACATCCAGGACACACGCATTCACTGCTGCTTGTACTTCATCAACCCCACAGGCCATGCGCTCCGTCCCATCGACGTTATCGTAATGAAGAAGCTTAGTGAGGTCGTCAACGTTGTGCCTGTTATCGCCAAGTCCGATAGTTTGACGGTCGAGGAGAGGGACATGTTCAAGGTCAAGGTGGGCTCTGTCTTTTCAAGGTTGCCCGTTTGTGTACAAACCAACTTCTTTCCCGTTATGGTGTAGATTCGAGACGAGATGGTGTACAACAACATACGTCTGTACCCGTTTGACACTGACGAATATGACGACGAGGAAATTCACCTGAACGAGTCGATCAGGGTATGTATGCTGAATTTTTCTTTTGATGATTGAGTTTTCTTACGTGCTCTCAAACCTTGACAAATAGAACATGATCCCTTTCGCCGTTGTCGGTTCGGAGAATAACGTGATCATCGACGGCAAGACCGTCCGCGGTCGGAAGAACCGGTGGGGTGTCGTAAATGTTGAGGACCAGACTCACTGCGAGTTTATGCATTTGAGGAATTTCCTTACCAGGTAGGTATTGGTCTGATACGTTGATGCACTGATTTTGACGAGCATTTAATTCGACAGGACACACTTGCAGGATTTGATTGAGACGACCGCTCAAATCCACTACGAGGCGTTCCGTTCAAAACAACTGCTTGCTCTCAAGGAGGGAGTCAACCAGCGCCCGCCAGTAGCGGCTGAGCGATAAAAGGTTGTCGACGTAAGTGATAGATCTCGAGTTCTGCCGAATACTGACCAAAGTAGTAGTAGTAAAGACCTATACCCTTTCTATATCGCACTGTTTTGCTGGATTTTTTCTTGATAATTTTTTTTGCAAGATGGTCGTACATTAGTCAAATTTGATCAGTCTTGTGCAAAATAGTCCTGTGCAGGTGTGAGGATGACACGGAAATGTGTGGTAAGCGTCCGGTTAGTTTAACGACCACTCGTTTGTCATAGTCCGGTCTTCGGGCTTGGACCCTAGACCCTGCGGCTTTGCGGGTCACAGGGGTTTGCCGTTGTTGGTAAACGAGTCGCAGGACCATGCCGGACTGATCGTCAGCGCTCATCCTACAACTCACGACCCCTTACGACGTCCATGGCTCCTGTCCACTCAAATTTCATAGGTTGGTATGACAAGCTCGCAACCTTCAACATCGAGTCGCTCTTCTCGAGAATCAGAGAACCCGGGCCCCCTCGCACCGTATTTGTCAACCAGAAGCTTCCACACCACTATTTCGATCCCAAAGGCAAAGTCAAGAAAGAGCACGTCTATTCGACCAACCAGGTTATCACCTCCAAATACACAATTGTCACTTTCCTTCCTCGGAATTTACTGGAACAATTTAGGCGTATAGCCAATATGTCTGTCTTACTCCATTATTACTCTAGCTCAGGCTTTAATTCAAATTCATTTCAGCTTCTTCCTTGGAATTGCTGTTCTCCAGTTCTTTCCCAAGTTTTCGACAATCTCCCCAGGCCTCGTTATCCTTCCCTTAGTCATTGTCCTAGGGATAAGCGCGCTTAAGGACGGCTACGAGGATGTCAAACGCCACCAGTCTGATCGTCGTGTCAACCATAGTGAAGTCCGGGTCCTTAGGGGAGATGGTTGGGAAAATCCCAACAAGATGAAAGGCAAAAGTAGGACCTTCGTCAGGGGTCTCATTCCAAGGCGCCTCAAAACTGCCCACAAACTCAAGAACCCAAATGACCGGGAGATTGAGTTGCTTGAACAGGGGACTCCGCTTGATGGTGGTGAGGCTGACGCACCGGCGCACGACCATACCATTGACTATGATGATGTGGATGGTGGTGCGGCCTCCCGCCCTCATTGGGAAAAGGCCCTGTGGGAAGACCTGGCCGTAGGTGACTTTGTCAAGATCATGGGCAATGAGCCTTTGCCTGCTGACGTCCTCATCTGCGCGACCTCGGAGGAAGAGAATGTCGCTTTCATCGAGACGAAGAACCTTGACGGAGAGACGAACCTAAAGTCGCGAAACGCTGTGCCGGCGCTCACGCACCTACGCACCGCGGCAGACTGTGCGAACTCCCAGTCCTCTTTCCAGGTCGACTGTGATCGTCCAGAGACGAACATGTACAAGATTAACGCCGCCGTAGAGCTGAAAGAAGAAAAATTCCCAATCGACATGCAGATGACACTACTGCGAGGAACAGTCCTCCGGAACACAGGCTGGGTCATTGGCGTGGTGATGTACACGGGCGTGGACACCAAAATTGTCCTCAACTCTGGCGGGACGCCAAGTAAGCGGAGTAAAGTTGAGCGGCAGATGAACCCACAGGTGTACGTCTTTCTCTTGCCCTTTTTGTATCCTCCAATTTATCAGTGATGGCAGTTTCTTGAACTTGATTCTGCTCGCTATCATGGCCGTAGTTTGCGCCATTGTCGATTCTGTCCTCGAACACAGGTTCTACCCGCTAGGCGCGCCTTGGCTCTTCTCTGATGATCACAGTGATGACAATCCATCAATTAACGGGCTCATTACTTGGGCTTTCGCTCTCATCACGTCAGTATCCTCGGATTTCGTGTCATGAAGTAATTCTGAAATCGTCTCTGCCTTAGCTTCCAAAACATAGTACCCATTTCTCTGTACATCTCCATCGAATTCGTGCGAACGTGTCAAGCCATATTCATATATTTTGATAAAGACATATGGTACGAGAAGACAGACCAGGCCACCCTCGCCAGAAGCTGGAATTTGTCAGATGATCTTGGTCAGATCGAGTACATCTTTTCTGACAAAACCGGGACTTTGACCCAGGTACGCTGATCTCGGACACATTCCAGCTGTTCCTAACTGTCTTCGTTGTTAGAATTCTATGGTATTTCGACATTGTTCCATAGGCGGAAAGGTCTACAGAGGTGATTTTAAGCTTGACGAGGACAAAATCGAGCCAAACACAGCGCCTGACGGTAGGCAGTCGAGTGGAGAGTCTTCTACTACAAACGGTATACCCATGCCTCCGGCCGCAGACGTTAAAGGCTCGGAAAATGTCGTCGCTCATTTCCGGGATGCTACACTTCAGTTAGACTTACAGGACGCCGTGGCCGCTGACCCTCACTCCGAAAATGCTACCCATGCGCGGTCATTGAACGGATTCTTCACTGTGCTGTCCCTTTGTCATACCGTCTTGACAGCCGTTGACCCTGAAACTGGTGCGATAGAGTACAAGGCTCAATCACCTGACGAAGCTGCGTTGGTACAAGCAGCCGCAGACGTAGGGTTCATATTCCGTGGCCGAGACCGCGAGATATTGAATCTGCAGACACCGTTTTCGGAAAACATAGAAAAGTACGAATTGCTGAACATCCTAGAATTTACGAGTGCCCGGAAGAGGATGAGTGTCGTGTTGAGGAGACTGGACGGGGAGGATCAAAGGTTGTTCTTGTTGACAAAGGGTGCGGATAATGTCATTTTTGACAGGCTCAAGCCCGGAGGGGAAGAGCTGAAGATTGCCACCGAGAAGGATTTGGATGCCTTTGCGAACGACGGGCTGAGGACATTGACGCTTGCTTATAAAGTCATCCCGGGTGAGTGATGTTCAATTTCCTAGCTCTTAAATCACCAACCGTGTCGTAGAGGATGAATACGCCTCATGGAGCGAACGGTATCATGAAGCTACAGTGGCAATCGATGATCGGGAAGCCAAGATTGAGGACGTCTCTGACGAACTCGAACGCGACCTGAGACTGCTGGGTGCCACGGCCATTGAGGATCGTTTGCAGGATGGCGTTCCAGAAGCCATTGCTGACCTTAAGAGGGCGGGTATCAAGATATGGGTGGCTACTGGCGACAAACTTGAGACTGCAATTGGTGGGTGGAATTGGCTGTCATTGAGCTTCATCTCTGACATCCGGTCATTTAGCGATCGGGAGAAGTACCAATCTGATCGCGAGAGACTCCAATATCATTGTCATTCGTGGTGGTGACGACCGAAGCAAACCTGTTTACCAACAGATGACACGTGCCATCGAGGACTTCTTTCCGGAGAGCGGGATTATAGACTCTGACGGAAACGTTGTAAACGCACCAAATACGTCGCCCGTGGCTGATTCCCAAGACCGTCCTTATACTTTACAACGGGTAGAAACTGGCATTTCGTCTATCGTGGGCTCGCACAACGGTGATCGTCCAGGAGGGTTTGTCTTGGTCGTTGACGGCACGGCGTTGGGACATGTGGGTCGGCTTCTGGGTATCATAGGTGCATTTGAACTGAAGGAAACATCTAGGCACTGAGAGACGACAGTTCCAAGGATCTGTTGCTTCGACTTGGAATGATGTGCGAAGGTGTCATATGTTGTCGTGTTTCCCCCTTGCAGAAGGCTCAGGTTGTCAAGCTCGTGAAGAATGGTTTAGGGGCAATGACCCTAGCCATTGGTGATGGAGCCAACGACGTTAGCATGATTCAGGTATGCAGTGTTGCATTATCCGTCACAAACTCGTTGACATTGTCAACGTAGGCTGCTGATGTCGGTGTTGGAATTGCGGGTGAAGAGGGGCTGCAAGCCGTCAACTCGTCGGACTACGCTATTGCACAGGTGCGTTGGCGTTCGATCGTGACAAAAAACGGAGCTAACTATTCCTCTAGTTCAAATTCCTAAAACGCTTGTTGTTGGTGCACGGCCACTGGTCGTATGCTCGCAATGGGAACATGTATGCTATTTGCTTTTGGAGACTTTTGAAGAATTGATCTCAATGCATTTTTAGGATCCTCAATTTCTTCTACAAAAATGCTATTGGTGTGGGCGTTTTATGGTGGTTCCAGATATACTGTGCCTGGAGTGCCACATTGTGAGTACTTATACTTGGTTCAGGTCGGCACGTAATGATTGGTATAACGACAGCGTTTTTGAATATACTTATTTAATATTCTGGAATTCCTTCTGGACAATCGCGCCCGTTATTGGCATTGGTCTCTTCGATCGGATAGTTGGTGAGTTGAATTAGTGGTGTACAGAACTGGATGCTTATTTTACAATAGACGATCATGTTCTGATGGACCTCCCAGAGCTCTATCGCTACGGGAGAGAGGGCAAGTGGTTCCACATTTGGTGGTTTATTTTATACATGGTAGATGGGATTTATCAGGTCAGTCTGCCGCCACCACTTGACCACGCACAACGATATTTATTGCCTTTCAAGTCGGCCATTGTATTTTTCTTCATACTGTACACTTACGTAACGCCAACCCCCCGCACGGACGGTTTTGGCGTGGGCTTGTATGAGTTTTCGACAGTATGTGCATTCTCTCTGTGGTCATGAATTCCAAGTTTTATGGGGCATCCCAGACTATGGCCATAGCTGCGGTCATGATATCTAATTTTTTCAACGGGTTGAACACGAATGTCTGGACCGCCTGGGTCTTCTTCGCTGTGTTGATCGGAACAGTTTTGATTTGGGCATACACGGTGAGCATCCTTCGTTCCTTTGGGCGGAACCTCAGTTCTCAGCGTGGCACCGCTCACAGGCGATCTACTCGATCATATCGCCCGGTTGGTTTGTCACGCCGGTCTACGGCAATGACCACTATCTTTTCCTGTCCGCTTACTTCTGGCTGTCCATGCCGATCACGTTCTGTCTTGCCATGGCGCCCCGATACGTTGCCAAGGCGTGGAAATTCGGGTTTGCGCCGGATGACATTGATATCATGCGCTGGATCCACAAAAAGGAGCCGCATCGGGACGTGTCTCGGGAGGTACGGGGGACGGGCGGGCTGTCGGTGCTGCAACGGCCGGCAGCGGAGAGTGCGGGGGAGGTTTCGCCGGAGCCGCGGCCGTCGACTGACCCGCGGATGGCGAGCCGGACGGATATGGCTACCGGGGAGCGTTCGGTGCATCGCGGGTTCGACTTTGCGACGGAGGAGAATGGGGTTGCGATGCGTCGGATGCAGAGCAATTTGTCGGAGCGGAGGCAGAGCAGCCGGAATCTGGCGGCGGAGCCGAGCAGTCGGAGAAAGGGCTCGTTGTCGCACGTCCTGTCGTTGCATCGTCTGAGCAGGAGGAAGCCGGGGTCGCCGAAAAAGTAGGAGTAACCGGTCTGTTTTGTAGATACACATGTTGTAGTTGTACTATCCATCACGTCTCTATTTATTCCGGCGGAGCGTTACTTACAGTAATATTACAGTACCAGGATTCGATTCATGCAATATGAGTATCATGCCACCTTGCGTTTTTTCGCAGGGGGCGGTTGGTCGTTCGCGCGCGGTCGTTTCGTGCCGCCCTTCTTGGGGATCTTGCCATGCTCCACCACCTTGCAGACCTCGACGCCCACACCTGCGCCCAAAAGCACGTCAATCCATATCTGAGCAGCCCATATGAGTCCCGGGGGCGCATGAACCGAAACAGAGAGCGCGGCGCGCACCTTCTGGTTCTCCTGCAACGTATCGCCCGGGCCCTTCACCTCGACGAACTTGCACGCGCGCTCCTCCACGCTCCACACGACGAGGTCCGGCACCCCACTGCCCCGCTGCTCATAGTCCTCGCACAAGATCTTGCACATTGCAGCCAACGGCTCCCCGCCCACGCACTGTCAACAACGGAGGATTCGATTCGTCGCAGGCTCGGGTAGCAAGCAAGCAAACACACGCACCTCGACGATCTCGACGAGGTCCTGCCGCGCAAACAGGTCCCACCGCACCCCGACGCACCACGTGTCGCGCGCCCTCTGCGCGTCGTCCACGCGCTCGACGATGGCGCGCGCATGCCCCGCGCGGATGTCCTGGAGCCGCGCGTCGACGAGGTCACGGCGCGCACGGTAGAAGGCGTCGTCGGCGATGTCGAGCGGGGCGGACTGGTATGGCGTCTCGAAGGCCCCCGGGACGGGGGCGAAGATGACGTCCCAGAATAGGAGGCCAAAGAGGGTGCGGGCGATGGCGCTCTCGGAGTGGAACCTGCGGGGATGGGAGTTCAGATGGGGTGAATGCGAGGGGAGTAATGAATCACCCTTTGTACCCCATGGTCTCGTAGTGTTGCAGGGCGAGGGTCTCGACTGACACCTCCTCTGCGTGCCGGCCCCGCCAGATAGACTTTCCCGTCTGTAGCGCAGGGTCAACGATGGAACACGCGAGCAGAGAAAGAGGACGGTACCGGCACTTTCGGGGTGACACTGCCGGCTGGGTGCGGGATGCGCACGCCCTCGACGTAGACCTCTTGTGGTTTGAGGAGCGCGGGTTGGGATATGTGGCGGGTCTCTGGGGGCAGTTTGAGCAGCTTCTCGAGACGGGTGAGGCGCCGGACGAGTGCCGGTCGATAGACTGTGGAGGATGAGAAACGATGAGGAGTAATGCGTGTGCGTTTGAACGCACCCATATGTGTGTCTTCGTCCAACAAGCCCTGCTTTACGCCGTCGATGGCCCGCCGCAGGGTGAGCTCCTCCTTGCGCGACTCGGAATGGACCATCAATATGAGGGCGCGCCGGTCGTACCACTTCCCGCGGCGGCCGCGGTGCCAGAAGCGCTGGGCGAGGAGGTCGTCGAGGACCTGGAGCTCGTAGGTGTGGTCTTTCAGTAAAGCGAGGGCGTGTGCGCAGCGCTGGACCATGCGTGTGTATATGAAACCTAGGAGTGGGGTCAGTGCGGTGCGGTAGAAGCAGGGGGGATGGGTACCGCAGTCAAATCTGTCCAGGCCTGGGGGTTTTGTGTCTGGAACGGCGGTTCGTACAAGGTCCTTCCAGCGAGGATAGATGGAGGAATCGAACAAAACCTTTATGCGGGGTGCGTCGAGGATCGGCTGTTTGTCTTCGGGGGCGATGGTTGCCTCCAATTCGAGTGCGTCCTCGTACTGGATGAGTTGTTCGCGGGTGCGCCAGATGTCGGGTGTGCGGGTGTAGGTGTAGGCGGGGTATGTGCGCTTTTTGAAGCGGGTGAGGAGGGCGGGGGTTAGGAGGGATGGGGAGGGGTCAGTGCTTGTGGTGGGAGTGTTAGGTGGTGTGAGAAGAGGGAGGGGGTACTTGCCTGCGGAAGTAGACGAGGTTGACGCGTTTGAAGAGATTGTAGAGGTGTGGGTTGAGACGTATGCATTTGCCTGGGGCGGGTTGGATGGGTGGGGGTAGGGAGTAGAGGGTGCTTACCGAGGGAGGCAGTGACGAGAGTGCGGAGACGGTCCTCCTGGGACTTGAGAGGGAGAAATGAGAGCGGGGACTTGGATGAGGATGGAGATTTTTGGACGACAGGGAAGTTGAGGGTGGATTGGGTTGTGGCATTCGTGAGGAGTGCGGAGATGAGGGAGGTGCGGCGGGAAGGGTTGAGGTTGAGGTTTAGTTGGGTTGCGAGTTGTTTGAGCTCATTGAGGGAGAGTGAGGAGAGGAGGTCGTTGAGGGACATTTTCCGTTCGTCGTATGCGAATACTGCGAGGTCGTCGTCGTCGTCGTCGTTGTCGAGGCAGAGGAGAGTTATTGCGGGTAGGATGTTGTGACCGAGTTCCGCATCGTAGTTGAGAGAGTGGATGGGATGGGATTTGTCTAGTTTTCTGAGGGAGAGACGGACGAGGAGGTACCTAGCTGGGTGTGGAAGAGCGGCGAACTTTTGCAAAGCGACCAGTTCAAGTTTCGTGAAGAGAAATGGCTCATGCTTCAAAACAGTACAGATCATCTCTAATCGAATGAGCACGACGATAACAGCTTGGTTTCAACTCACTCACCATCGAACAACTCAAGATACATAGCTACCACAATGTATTTGTCTCAACTGCTCTTTGCATTCCTGAGCACCGTGATACCCATCGAACGCGTGGGTCGCCTTCCGTGTAAGTGACGTTTTCGGGATACCAGATGGTCCATTAATTTGCGACTCTTTTAGTTATGGGCTACAATAGTAAGTTCCATGCAGAACTATGCACCACTCATTTACCTTCTACTCAGCTTGGAATGCATACCACGTACATTTCTCTAGTCCCTAGTCCGTTTGCTTTCTTATCGGGTGATCACAGTGCGATATAAATCAGACTGTTATTCTCGAAACAGCCCTGCTCATCAAGTCTCTCGGCCTCGCGGTTGGTTTTGGCCTTCACGCCTTCACGCGTCATACTAACCCAGGATGCTACACAGCACGTGGGTTATAATTTTGTCAACATCGATGACTGCTACTCCGAGAGGAATCGCAGCGCATCTGGTGACATTGTTCCTGGTATTATCTTCAATCGTCAGTTAATCGTCCCCTAATGAGCAATCATTGCCTCAGATAAGCATCGGTTTTCATCCGGCATGAAGGCTCTCACCGACGAGATCCACGCGCTCGGCTTGTAAGCATCTTTCAGGACGTCCAAGTCATGCCTCATACGGGTCTTACTTGTCAATTTCAGAAAAGCCGGGATCGTGAGTCTTCAACAGCCCAGGCCTAACTGTATATTTACTCATGAACGTGCTCTTTACTGGTTTCCCTTCTAAATCAACCAGTACAGCGACTCGGGATGGTTTACCTGCGCTCACTATCCTGGCTCCTACCGAAATGAAGCGAGGTTTGTTGTCATTCACACTCTCTAGCCGTTGCTTTCGCATATATTCATGAATATCCAAAGAGATATACAACTCTTTCAACAATGGGGGTTCAATCTTCTCAAGTATGTCTCCCTCCGCCCCATATTGCATTCGACTGATTATCAACTTGAAGATATGACAATTGCGCTGGTAAGAATATGAACAGGATCACGATCTAACCCTTACAGAAAGTCCCATAATGTCACAGTGCCTTTTGACGAAGTCGTTCGTGAAGGTATAGTCGGAAGTACGTTTCCATTGGACTTGCACATTCCAGAAACCAGGTACTAACTTTCCTCTATGTGTAGGATACAAGCGCA
>QLPF01011661.1:0-15906 GCA_003314045.1 Hygrophorus pudorinus | reverse complement strand
AGTATGGGGTAGAGTCGGTTGGCACAGCGATGGTGTTTCAGGGAAAGGGAAAGAAAAGGAACGGACAGAAAACGACGTCGCAGAAAACGGTGCCGAGTGGAAAGTTTTAGAAGAATGGAATATCAGTCTAGCAGATTTGGTGCCTTTGCCCAAAGACGTGAGTCATTCTACGTTTGATGCAATTGAGTCGTGTTTAACTCGTCTCTGGTTCTTTAGCTTGCGTCTCATCCCTCGCATCTTCCATCCAATACCCTCTTAATCACGCTTTCTCCTCCCAGCCAGACATTCTATATGCCATCTCTGTGTACTCGGACGCCCTCGCCTTCCGCAGGATACAATTCGGATCCAGAATCAGAAGTGAGAAAAGTCAAGCAAGCTGGGGATTTCCCTCCTTCCGCTTCTGCAGAAGGAGTGGAAATAAGTGCACGGTCGAGGAGGCGTTTCCGTAGAAGCGGAGACGTGTCATTAAGCACTGGGAGAGAAAATGTGAAGACGGCTGGACTGCAGGATTTATTCAAGTTTGTTGCTATAATTCTTTCACGAGACTTTGTAAAGCTCAAGTTTACACGCAGGCTAGTTGATCTCCAGTCGTGTATCATCGACAACAGTCAATCGCTGTCTGAGATCATACTTGAAATTGACCGAATCCTTAAGGGGGATATGGTTAGCGTACTGGTACGTTCGGCTCGCTCATTTCATAATATCCTTTGGGTGTATTCCCTTTGTGCTCTTGTTTTTGGTTTGGTATGGCCTCAAGCTTATTGACTGAAAGAAACGCGAAGTTTCGGGACGTGAATTGCGGCTCGAAGGACTACGAGAGGACCTTGACGCCGTGAGGGATAGATCAGATAAGCGTGCGATTTGGCTATCCAATTCCAATACCGCGTGTCTCGCTGACCTTGTTGATTTTCAGTGAGAAATCAGCTTGAATCTCGGAGAGAGCAACTTGGCCAACGAAAACAGATGGTCAGGCTAGGAAAGGAACATCATGACTACGAGATTTGCTTGCAAGTCGAACGTGAAGTTGAGGTCGAGAAAGCAAGGTGGACCTTTTGCACTTGTCTCGGAAGATGATCTCTGACCAGAATTGTCAACAGAGTTTGTTCCTCGTCTCTGAAGTCGCGTTTCACGCCCACTCGCACTACGCTGCTCACAACACTTTCCGCCATTTTTCCTATCGACCTATTTTCGCCACCGGATCTACTGTATACCATTCTCGATGTACCGCTTCCCATTCCGGTCTCCTCCGGTGATCCCGCGCCACCACTGACATTAGCCGCCCACAAAGAGGTCACAGAAGACACGGTGGCGACAGCTTTAGGCTACGCTGCGCAGGTTGTGCAACTGCTTGCGGCGTACCTTGGCAAGGGTTTGATTTATCCCGTTACCTGCATTGGGAGCAGAAGTTTGATACGGGATGGAATCTCTGCCATGGTGGGACCGAGGATGTGCGTGATTATTGAAAGTCGCCGTTGATCCATCAAAATTGCTGATGGGCCATTCTCAGGTTTCCCCTGTTTTCGAAGGGCGTAGATACTTACCGGTTCGAGTATGGTGTTTTCCTATTGAACAAGGACATAGAAATGGTATACTCTAGTACTCTCCGTTGTGCTACAGAAATATTTACTACTTCTTTCATGCAGCTCATGGCTGATCGGGATCTTCGGGCCTTGGATATGCGACACACACTCCCTAATCTGAAGAACCTGTTACTGACGCTCACTGATGGTGAGGGCGCACATTTGGCGTAAGTGCAACGTGTCTCTGCACTAAGGTGTTCTCACGCATCGGTTATCAGTGCCCCACAGCCTAACTCACCAATCTCTTCCGTTGGGTTGGAGTCGCCTCCCAGATTAGAATCGCCACGACGTTCGGAACACCCAAGTGAGGAACCGGAAAATAGTTCATCACGTCAGGCTATGGATTCATCCGTTGAGAGCAATACGCCTCCAGAGAGTGGGTCAACGACGCCCACTGCACCAACCGATACGTCGAGAAAATCTAGGGCGTTTTTAGGTCTATACCCATTGGCGGCAGGGTTTCTTTGGTCACGCTATCCTTCGGGCCGACAGTCGGTTCCGGAGGCTTCTGAAGGAAGCGACTTGATTGAAGATGTGACGACGGGGACTGGATCTCAGAGTTGTGACGACGTCAGCGGCGGGGATGAGGAGGAGGATAGGCGGACGCTTCGTGGGGTTGTAGTGGAAGTGGAGGAAGGAAAGAGAGTTCTGAATGGGTGTGGCGTCGAGCACGGTCGGACAGAGAAACTGGCTGAGGGGGAGAACTGTGTGCATTCACCATCGCATGTTATTTGATTGTACGGTCGGTGAAGGCACGTGATAGCGATCTACCAGGAACAGCTACGCGAATGGACTCGGACGATTTTTTTTCAATAATTAAGTTGGTCTCTGAGATCTCAGGGACAACAGCGAACGATATCATTTGGGCCCTTAGACGGCGATGCATTCGAAGCTGGAACTTGAAGCGACTTCAAAAATTTCAGGAAGACCTTTTCTATATTAACACGTCACCACGCAACACTGCCAATGTGGTTACAAAGTCGGGATTTGAGGCCGAACGACGAACACTGGCAGCTGAGGGCTATAACGTACGGTACGCATCTTTAAGAAGACGACGGGGTTATGAACGCCAGCCAGCACTAGTAGACTAACGCGCTGCACGCCTGTTTAAGGCTGAGGCCGGTGGTTATAATTGATTTGAACTCCGATTTAAAATGGGTGGTTCTTTAATTAGAGTTCAGGTCCCAGTCTGGTTGAGCGACGGCGCATATAATTCATCTCAGTTATCTTCAACAGTATCTGTCTCCAACTCCCTTTCTCTTCTCAAAATCTGGAGACCGAAAAAAGGGTGAGCTCGTCGTCGTCGTCGTCCTCCCCCCTCTCCTCTCACTCCATTTCTTTAGCCATATCAGCCACTTGTACCACCAGTCTTTTCTAGACAGGCTCAAAATCAGCTTGCAGGTCAGCGCCTTCATCCTAGTTCATGCACTTAACCCATTGTCGACGTCCAGGACTATCATTGTGCATTTAGGCTCATCATTTCATATTCTTCTTTTACTCCTTCGCTCTGTTTTCTGTCATTCACCCAGGACGAGAACTTGTCCACTCTACTTGTCATAAAAATGAATACCACCTTGGAAAAATCTATCTCATCTACCGATAATCGCCCCTCTTCCGACGAGAGAAAACAAAGTCCGCCTGCTTTCCTGGACCTTGCCGACTCTGTAAGTGTTCGTATCTTTGTATGTCTTCTTCACTAATTGTCATCTTTAGGTTGCCAGGTTGGGAACTAATATGCCTGAGCTCTCTGCGGTATATTCTCTACCCGTTCAAGTTTTAGGTCTCTCTCTGACACGCAACTACATAGCGCGTCGAGCTCAAGCGTCTCGAGCATGAACGTCAGCGTCTGCTTCAGCGCAAAATATTCGAGGACCAAATGCGGGCTCTCGAACAACAGCAGGCTCAAGAACTGCTCAGCATTCCGTATGACCCGAATGCGCCCAACGGTGGTGTCGGCCTACAGCATTTGGCTGTCTCTGCCCCCACCACTCCACCACGGGTCAATATGGTTCTTAACGGTGAAGCGCCATTAGGTCTCAGGCCTGCACGGTCCCAGCATCTCGACCCCGAAGTCTTGTCCAGAGCAGTTGGCTCTGCTTCTGCTGACAAGCGTAAGTCCGTTGCTTATGCGCCGTCTGTTGATCATTCTCCCGAACCGACTCATGGTGGTGCCCCAAACGGCCATTTCTCCCGTGCAGCCGGTGCCAAGAGTATGCCGGCCAGCCGTCGTACCTCTGCCAGCAGCCACGACGAAGAACTTGCGGGCCATTTGCAAGGGTTATCGTTAGCAGGAGAAAGGTCGAACAGAGCTTCACCAACTCCTACTCCTTCTATCTTGACCAGGGGTGGATCTTATGGAGACGTGGAGGGTGGGCAACCTATACACTATGGGCTCAACTTCAATGCTGGAATGATGCTAGACGAGCAGTTGGATCAGGAGATGCACAGTGAGTGACATTCTTCCTTTTTTGACGTCACGACTCCAACACCCGGTCCTAGATGCTATGAGGAATCTTCCCACATCTGACGACGACAAGTTCCACAACTCGTACTCGAACAAGGTAAATAATATACGACTAGCCCAACACACTTTGTGTTTATTTATTTATTTATTTCACTGCCAGTTGTCTGCATCTTCGGCTGCTTTGGATCTAGCGCACATCTCCCAAACTTCGCCTCGATCGTCTTTCTCCAGCCGTACGCTCGAAGCCCGTGAAAAGTCGTCGGAGTGGCCCCAGTTTACTGGTGCCCCTCGTGGTCCCGACGGTGTTGCCTCACGTTCCGACCGAAGAACCGTCACCAACCCGACTTTGACGATTTCCCCTGACCCTACCACCAAGCTTGGTAGTACAGTCTCTGCCTCTGCCACCCCGCACGTCCAGCAACACCCTCAAATGGCAACACATACGCATGCTCAGACGCCATCGTCCCGCCGTGGCTCACCGCTTGAGAACCTGTCCAGCACGACTCGCTCCGTTCCCGCGACACCTCTTGGAATTTCTAACAACTCTGCTCACCTTCTGAAGACTCCTGGTACACCCCATACTCCTGATGTCCAAGCTGTGAATGGCCGTCTCACCGCACAGGGTTCTCACCAGGTTGGCGAGAGTGCTGTGAATGCAGGCGATCTTCAGGCGTCCTTGTCGAGACTTCCGGCTGGTCAGTATGACAACGGCTCCCTCACCTTCAGTTCGATTCAACCCGGCCTGGATGAATCTCTCCAGGTAATATTTTGTTTCAAACACTATTTCCGACTGACTGTATCTTTCTTCTTCAGCAACAGTATGACTCTGTTTATGGCATGAATGGTGGAATAGATAACAGTCGTTACAACACCTATGGCTTCGAGTCCAATGGTCGTCCTAGCCCCAACCCCAATCCCAATGGCACCAGCGGATCGACGGCGCTTTACCACCACAATGGGTCTCGCTATGGATTGGGCTTACCAGGACGGGGAGCTGGCAACGCAGACAGCAAGATGACTGGGTTGCATGGTCCGAAGCACAAACGTGGTGACGTCGATCGTGAATGTAAGTCGCAGTTCCATATATTGTACCAGTTTACTGACTTTTCTGCACACAGTCAATCGGTTCGCGGGTACCCGGTTGGAGGACTTGCAGGGGGAAATTCCAGCTTTATGCAAAGACCAGCACGGCTGTCGGTATTTACAGAAGAAGTTGGAGGAAAGCGTGCCCGAACACCGTGACATGATATTCCGCGAAACGTTCGGACACTTCGCGGATCTCATGACGGGTTTGTCATCCGCCTCCAGTCATTATTGAAATCAAGATTGACTTTTGGCTATAGATCCTTTCGGCAATTACTTGTGTCAAAAGCTGCTTGAATATTCGACAGATGAGCAACGTAATGTCATCTGTGAATCTGTGGCCCAGGATCTCGTCAACATCTCACTCAACATGCATGGTACACGTGCAGTCCAGAAGATGATCGATTTCTTGTCCACGCGCAGGCAGGCAAGTTTGGTCCCCTACTTCAATCTCATTTTCCACACTTACAGGGAGCGAACGCAGGCTGATCTTAGATACAATGCTCAGATCCATTCCATCATTGTTGCGCTCAGCCTTCATGTTGTTGTTCTCATCAAAGACCTGAACGGAAATCATGTAATTCAAAAGTGCTTGAACAAATTGGCTCCGGAAGATAATCAGGTAATGCGTGTTTTGATGTCGGGATCGATATACTGATATGATCCTTGTTTTGTAGTTCATCTATAATGCCGTCGCAGCCAATTGTGTCGAAGTGGCTACTCACCGCCATGGCTGCTGCGTACTACAGCGATGTATCGATCATGCTTCTGATCACCAACGCATCCAGTTAGTCAACGAGATCACATACAACGCGCTTACTCTCGTCCAAGATCCCTATGGCAACTACGTAAATTCATTTCCAGTCTAACGCCGACGAGACACTCATAAATTCACTAGGTTGTGCAATATATCCTGGACCTGAATGACAATCGCTTCAGTGATGCCGTCATCCGTCAGTTTACTGGGAATGTTTGCGCTTTGTCAGTCCAGAAATTCAGCTCAAACGTCATCGAAAAGGCATGTTCCTACGTCATGTGCTCATTTTTGCGTTGTGATCAACTCTGTTGGGTAGTGTGTCCGTGTTGCTGAGCATAGCACACGCAAAATGCTCATTGAGGAACTTCTAAACCGGACACGTTTGGAGAAGCTCTTACGGGACTCATATGGCAACTATTGTGTCCAGGTAAGCGGCGCGTGTTCGGCAGTCTTGTCGATATTGATGGTTCTTCAAGACTGCGTTGGATTATGCCGAGCCTAGTCAGCGGGCACTTCTCGTCGAAGGCATTCGGCCAGTATTGCCATTAATACGCAACACTCCTTATGGCAAACGCATCCAAAACAAGCTACAGCGCGAGCAGATGGACCACTTTGGGCACTACCACAACCAGCATGCTATGATGGCTCAAGGGATGGGTATGGGACACGCGCCCCATGGAGGAGGTCGTCATATGCATCAAGGATTGCATCAGGCTAACGCTATCGCTGATGTCTACCAGAATGGCATGTACCCACTTCAAGGTGGCCCAGGACTACACAACCAGGGGACTTACGGCCAAGCGCACTTGACGCCCCATGCTTTGCAGCCTCAGTCCATTGACGGCTATGTCCTGCAAGGCAACTCGAGCCATAACCAAGGCTTGTCCCCGTCACATAGTCACACCGGATTCTCTGGGGGGGTCTCTACCTTCGCGAACGTTAGCCCGTATGGCGGCGCTGGAATCGCTGGAACGCTCAATGACCCATACCAGAGGTCGTCGTTTGGATACGGCATGTGATATACTGATCTGACAACGTCCTTGGACGACACTTGCTCTGCAATTCCTTTCTTCGGACCAAACTTCGTTGCCCTTACCTAACATTGCGTCTCTTTGACCGACGATACCTTCAGTCATTCAGTTATCTTACATTCCACTCACAATTTTTTGACCGTTCTCCACTCGTTCCAATCGCGCAACCATCGTACCGTACTATTATCTGCCACCTGGGCTCATCACCCTCGAATTTATCATACCATCCCCGCATTGTATTTTGCAACCGGCATATTTCATCCCCATTGCTTTTTACGCTGTCCTGGCTAAACATCCCTATTACACCATTTGTACAGGTCTATATCTTTTTCAACACTGCCTGACTCGGTCCCAGTCGTCTGTTTAATAGTATCTCGCCGCAGCGCTATTTCTCTGCAGATTTGCCATTTGTAGTTATTGCTCCTCCCACCCCAATGTGTATAAATTCGAGGTCTCTAGAATAGGTACATCATTTTTTCGAAACAGCGGTCAGCACCAGCGCAGCTGTGTTAACTGCGGCACCGTCGGTGAGATGGCACTTTGCTGTATTCAGCGCATGCGCCTGAATGGTCATTGAGCCCGCTTTCAAGATGTGAGATAAGAGACTCAGGCTGAGAGAAGTGCGTGGTTGAACGAGCATACGATATAGAGTGCATACAACGAGTAGCCTGCTGTATTAGACGTAATATACAGGTCAAGCACCGACTAGGGCGTTTTCACCGGTTCTATGATAGACGTAGAAGAATCAGCAGGCGAACTGGGCAAACGACCAAGCAGGGGTCACACCTTGACGAAACCGATTGCAGCAGACTTTTCACGGAAGCATTGACGACAGAGGTCGAGTCCGTATTTGCGGATGAGACCGGCCTGGTGTGCGCATAGGCGGCTGGAAAGAGTTGTGATTGAGTAAGTACGACGCCCAAGTACGATTGGAAACAGAACTCACCACTGACGGCTGCCTTTGCCGTATTTTCTAGGGCGAGAGAACCAGATAGCGTCATGGGTCATTTTGTGCGAGGAACTTGCGTTTGGCGCAATATAATAATTCTGCGCGAGAGATTTGGAGAAACTATACAGTGGTGGCAAATTTTAAAAGTCCGATCTGTATTTACAGTTGAGCCTGAGACTACCAAGTACTCCTTAGAATGAATATCCTTAGTTGTTTTACTCTTTGGTCATGATCGAAATAATTATACTGGTACACGATACGGTCCCAATGTAATCAATGTTGATACCTCTCAACCCACATCGGTAACCTCGACCCCAGCTCGAAACGATCTGTCACAAACGGTCTGGTTACCATTGCATTCAACATTCTGATCTCTTCGCTAGGTTTAAACACAAAGTGCGACAGCAATGTCGCAACAAATATCTTGGTCTCCAATATCGAGAATCTGTACCCCGGACATGAGTGCGGGCCAAAGGAGAACGTCATCAGGTTGCAGAGGCCCGGATGATTACGCGCGGTCGGAGGAAGGTCGACCCAGCGGTCCGGACTGCAGACAAATTATTAAGGGAACGCGATATATACGGGGACATCGTACGCACTTGAACACCTTCGCATCTTGGCCCCAGATTTCCTCGCACATATTCAGCCCCTCGATTGGAATATGTATGAAACTGCCCTTGCGAATGGGTATGTGTCCTCCGGGAGGAACGACGGTGCCATCACGCATGTGAACGGCGTGAGAGATGGGAATGAGGTCGTCGGTGACGGCGGTACGAATGGAACTGTGAGCTGGGGGCGATACGCGTAGACTCTCGCGGACAACTGCGTCAAGGAATGGGAGGGCCTCTATAACATCAGCTTGGGAGGTGCTTGAGTAGTTTGTTGGAGAGGGTCCGGAGAGGATTTCCTCGCGAAGCCGAGTTTGGACAGCCGGATGAAGCGAGAGGTGGTGGAGACACCAGGTCATGCCGAGGGATGTAGAGTCCGAACCTCCGAATAGGAACGTCGAGAGCTGATTGAGCAGACCTGTGTCTGACATCCGTTTAGAAGAGTCGGCGGACAAATTTGATTTGACTGTGGGCCAGTACAAAATCATTCCAGTTTCCTCGATCATCTCGAGAGATCTGACTTACTTAGTAAACTGAGGATATCCTTTTCTTGGATCTGCTCTGCGGACGATTTCTCTGCCAAGATGGCAGCCTTCTTATTTTCGACAAGTCTCTTTCCGGCAGCATGGATGACGCGCAGACAGTCACGAGTGATTCTTGAATCTTTGTTGGGCTATGTGTAATGTTAGTTTGTTCGGCAATGTGATCTTGACAAGGCACTGACCCAAATTTTCTCCAGGATGGGGAAATACAACTGTAGCAACCCAACGTAGCCCAGACCCTTGTCTACAATCCCGAACATCCGACGATACGCAAGGTACATTTCCTCGGACTCGTCATGCAATGAGTTGAAATGATAATCGAAACCTGCGAGGCCGATCACGTCGAATGCAGCGCGAGACAGCCAGTGACAAACGTCAATGACATGTGACGTGGAACTAGAGGACGAATGCTGGATCATAGCATCCCAGCGGTCACGGAGCTCTTCCGCTTTTTGAAAAATGATTGGTGAGAGAGCTTTCACAGCTTGGGCGGTGAACGCTGGGCCGATCAGCTTTCGCTGGGTGGAAAAGTTTGTGCATTCCAAAACAAGTATCACTGGAGTATATTCACCTGGACTTTGTGTTCTTCACCTTCCATTGCAACTACGCCTGGTAGGGACGGTTGTAAGTAGTTGCAAAGTAACGCTCAAGAGGCGACGAACGCACCTCGGTCAATCAATCTAGACAAAAGTGCGCGCGTCTGCCATGGTTTTTCATATACAGGAGAATTCAGGATATAGGATACCGCTCGAAAGTCATATGACATCAACCGGTAGTCGTGCTGATGTATAGTGAGGTTGGATACAAGGGTAAGAAAGAGTGCACTGACCCTACCGTAACCATGAAATCGAAGGGTCCTGCCATAAGATTTTACCCAGTCATTTTGTGTTGTCGGAGTGATGTTGGGACTTGGGAATGGAGATTATTAGAGATTATTACCGATGTAACAAAAAGACGCGCACTCCATGGCCAGTCCCAATTGATTTTGGAATGGGGAGCCCGTCGGACCGGGGAGATGTTTCAAGGGATCGGATAATGGAGATAATATGAACGCATTGAAGAGGTAGACGAGTCCTCTAGCTAGCAAAAGCAAGAAGACGACGAGACAGAGTTTGAAAATGACAAGCAATGAGAAGGTCATCGAGGACGACATGTCCTAGGAATGAAATTGTGAGTAAGTCCAGTCCATGGTAAGTTATAGGGAATACGTTACGTCTGATATGACCAAGTGCTAGACTTGTTCGGCTCAAAGGGAATTCCAAACTGTGCATGCCGTCCGCATATTCCCTATAAGCGACGTTCAGGATCAAATATGCTAGACATGAAGCGCTTACGGGTGGAGGCACTACGCACAGGCTGTAATCTGTGGATAAAATAAATATTGGGGTACCAAGCGTGCCATCCTTGCCAGTGTGCAGGAGCCATCCGTAATGAGGAAATGCGGTACACTCAGGCTGGTGCCACCACATCTTCCACCATGACCAAGTTCCTCACCCTTCCAGCTTTCTACCAGCTCCTTTTCTTGTATGTAGAACCAGGTCAGTAAACTCCAACTTGCATCCAAAATGTATTCTATCATATTAACCCGTCCGCCTAGCCCTCTCAGTTCTTCCAGCACTCATGGCCTGGGTTTCGCCCGGAACGGCATGGTTCTACCACCAACTAATCCCTTCATTCAACACCACCCCTGTGTTACAGCCCCTGGAGCCCCGGACTCTCATGGCAGTCGGGCAACTCGTCAATGGTTTGTGTGCTCTTCCTCAGTTCGTACTCTTTTCTGAAGCCCAGAATCAGTTTATCTCCTATTGGGCTTGGTCTCTTCCTTGCTCTTTCGAGCCGTGAGGGACGCGTTGCCCAATGATCTCGTCGCACAAGAACGTATCATTGGTGCGCATCTGACGGCATTGCTGATCGCGGATGTACGTCTTTTGCCTTCAAGCTCCACCCGATTCTGACCCATTCTCAGTACACTCAGTACGTTGTTCTCGTTGCTTGGACTCGCAACCAATAGTTCCCCAACAGCATCATCGTGACTGTAATGTCTTTACCGCAAGACATGCTGTACAATTTCGCTGCCTGGAATGCGACCACTCATGGGAACATCACCTTTGTGGTATTGCTCATCAGCACCAGGTTCTTGTATTCATTCCAATCCACACGCACATGGACACTGACCCAGGGTTCAGGACTGCGTGGTTCATGGGAATAGGCCGTACAAGATATTACTATGGACAGTCTGCTGCAAAGCTGAAAGGGGGTAAGCGGTAGCAAGCTCGCCGTAGTACCATCATCATGTACGTTCAAGATATAATCGTAACTGGTAACATTTTCCAGGCAAGTTACCTCCATGTCGCATACCTTGAGGCTAGTGCAAGTCCTTGTGTAGGAATTGTTCTTTTACTTCGTACATCGGAGGGAAACATTAAAGATTGGTATGAAGAATATATATATATGGTATGTAAATACTGTGCGTCAGGAAGAGGAAGCACCCATCATCACTGGTTCATCAACACAGGTCCAGGACAAAACGTTGACATCGGCGGGACCTCCTTTCTACTCTGCTGCCTCTTGAAACTCGGCCGCTTCGACAGTGACACCTCACCCATCTTGTCCTTCTTCAGGAGCTCCGTCGGGCTCGCGCCCCGTTTGCCCGTGGACGACCCAGAGCTGGAGTTGTTGTGCGGGGGCGCAGGGCGCTCAGAGTTGCCCGTCCCGTGCTTAACCTTCGCGATCTTCTCCCTCCGCCTCCTAGAGGGCATTTCTGTGCCCTTCCCTCCCTCCCGCTCCTCGTCAACCACCATCAACGCGCCCTCTATAACAGCCGCATGCACAAACACATACTGCCTTAAACTTTGACACAAACTCATCCTCTGCTCCCTCATATCCTGCACGACCTCCCAGATCGGATCCTCGTACGTCGTCAGTGCAACCGGCGAGAAATCCTCGTGTAGCGGCCTTGGCTCCTTGTAGTCCACAGTCGTCGCGCGGAACCCGCTGTGTATGGGATTGTCGGGCGTGCCCCGCGAATATGGCGGTGAGGTTGACATGGTATGACTGTACCGAGCCCCTGCTATGCTTTCCCCGGCTGCCGAAGGCGATACCGAAGTCGGAGGCACAGAGAACGAATCCGACTTGTCCTGCGTAATATTATTCGACAGCCCGACTCCTAGCGTGGAACCTTTGGACAATGGGGATGGAGCCACAAACATATTGTATTCTGCCAACCGTGTCGTTGACGAGCTCGCAAGGGGACTCGATCCAGTGTCTTTGGTATCTCTTGTGATGTATTTATGCCCCACCCGCCCGGGAGCAGAGAACGTCCGTGTGCGACCATCCAACGACTCACGTGGCGGGACGGCCACAACAGGCGCAGGAGGGGGCTGGGAGACGTCCTGGGGGAATGATTTCAGGTGCGACAATGAGTCCGAGACGGAAGTTGCTATCGACGACTCCGGATGCCGTCTGTGAGCTGCCTGGCCAAATGAAGACGACGAATCCTCGGAACTGACGACCGACGAGGACCCAGATACTGTTGCGGGGGATAGAGACGCCCCAGGCAGGACGGATTCGGCCCACTTTCTCGTAGATGGCCCTAGCGCCTCTTTGCTCAACAGCCAGGAGTCGACTTCATGGTCCGACTCGCTATCAATCTGCATGGGAGTCTTCATCGGGTCTCCTTTGGACGTGTACCCTGCCAACGGAACATGGACAACCATCCCTTCGTCCTTTCCCCCCTCGGGGTGAGACTTCCCGGTAGATACAGGTATTGGGACGACCAAACCCGTACCTAGCATCGCAGCTGGTTCTGCATTGACGTTAGCCTCACTCTTTTTCCGCATCTCTCTCCTCACAGCGTCCAACACAGCATCAACAGCAATGAACCCTCCCGTTCTTCCCACACCAGCCGAGCAATGTAACAACACAAGACTATCATCCCTCATTGCATGCTTCGCTATCCCAGTCTTCTCATCTATCTCGATCCCATTCAGGCCAACAAACTTTGCCGGGACGACAGTGTCATCACTGGATGTCTGCCACTCGCTCCCATCATTCTCTGTTGTGGCGGCCACCGCCTGCTCCACTTCCTTGATCAAGCCCAGCACCCCCCTAGGATCATCCGGGACGTTCATATCGGGCCACTCCAGATACTGGAGATGGACCACCTTGCGCGGTTTCGCAGAGGTGTACTCTGTGTGGGTCAGTTCGAATGTCCGTTTAACTGTCTGGGTCTGTCTATCCGAGGTCCGTTTGGCTTCGCGTCGTGGTGCAAAGAGCTCATCTGCATCAAAAAGGACTGGTGGGTCCTGCTCTGCGCCCGAGGTGGAGAGGAGACGGAGACGAAGAGGCCCGTAAGAGCTGTCAGTCCAGTAAGAACCGCATTTGACCATCGCGCCTTCGATTTCGCGAGTAAGCATGACGATGACATGTACGTTTTGTTCCCAGCATAATCTACGTACGATGAGAGGGGTGCAATACGGAGATGGATGTTGTGACTTACGTCCAGAAATCTGTGAATGTTGCTGGGAGAGGACCCTGGGTTGCGATGTAGCGTTTTGTGGTACCCAGAGGTTGCACGTATGATGCATTGACGTAGTCGTCGTCGTACGAATGTGGTTTCTGGTGGAGACGTACGCGGGCATGCTCAAATGGCCAGATGTGTCGATACCTGCAGAATATCCAGGTGATGACTCGACACGAAAGGTAAACCACACACCTGTTCTTTGCACCCTTTTCTACGCCAGCGGTGATGCTGAAGGGAAAAGTAAGAGAGGCCTGGGTAATTCCATCGGTCACAAACCCCCCACTCTCTTTGGAGTGATGCTCCATGACGCCCATCAAGCGCCTCTGTTCGGCAAGTTCGATACGATAAAACTGCATAGCTAGGGCTTCTGTTCCTTCCTCGATGTCAGCTGGATCGACGAAATCAGCGTCTTCATCAGAGCTGGAGTCGCCAGCAGACAGAGTATGATTTGTGGGGGCAGCACGACGGGCGATGTCCTGTAGCCAACGGAAAGGGAGATCGTTGATGCGTTTGCGTACACGCCGTGGAAGACGAAGGGTGATACGTTCTGTGATACCGTGGGAGAGCTCGACGTTTTGACGGATGGTGTCGAAGAAGGGGTTGGAAGCTGGACGGGGAGCAGGAGCAGGGGTTGGAGTGGGATGAATAAAAGGAATTACAGTGTGGCACTTCGGTTGTGAAGCTATAGTGGAAGAAAGGGAAAAGGCAGCGATAGGAAGGTGTCTTGTGCGGAGGACAGGGGGAGATTTGTCTTCGTCGTCGTCTTCAGTTTCTGAACTCTGCGGTTCTGTGTTGATGAGATCTCTGTGTTCTCTCCAAACAGCCTGAAAACCACCGTGAATCCAGGCCAACTGACCGTCAAAGCCGTCGTTCTTGAACTTGCGGAGTAAACCGTGAATGTTTGAAGACTCGGGGATAGCGGTAGCATCAGCATCGTATACTATGATGCGAGAAGCCTGTTTCCAAGCTGAAAATCGAGAACGAGCGTTAGAAGAAGGGATCATGGCTGAGAGTCTTTCGAGCGAAAAAAGGGGTCTTTTGAGGAGAGTAGACGGTACAGAAAGAGATAAAGCTTGCGGAAGTCTTGAAGAAGAAAAGGCGGCATGTGTTCGAATATCGATTATAAGAGTCGTAGGCTGTCCCAACCAGTGCTGAAGATACGCTGGAGACACGGAAACGAACGGTAAACTGGCAGTGAGCATGATGAGCAGACTGCGAGTCACGGCCCGGGTCACGACTCGGACTCAGGTCACGACCACCACCATGGCCCGCCGTCGGGTGTTAATTACCATAGCGATAGTCAGGTTTTCACTGGCCCCGTTCCAGAATTCAAGAATCACCTAACGGGATCCCGAATGGTCAAATTTTAGGATCAAATTTCATACCCGCAACTCTATAAAAACTGTGCAATGCTGACCCTACTCTCCCATGTTTTCTGTTCTAGTTTTCGTCTTCTTGGCCCTGCCTGTGCTGTCCAACGCAGTCATTATAGGCCGTTCACCTGTCACTCTGCCTATCGTAAAGAGTTTAAACTTCTTAGGGACCTCCAACATTCTTCAGAGGGACCAAGCTAGAGCCAAGACCCTTGTTAACCATGCTATGGCCAAGGTCGACGACCTGGCTGTTGTGAACGAACCGGTCTCTACTTTCCACGATGCACTTTACGCCGCGTCGGTTGGTGTTGGCAATCCTCCCACCGCATGTGAGTTGACTGTTCTAGCTGTCGATTTTCACTAACATCCTGCCTTGTGTCTCAGATACCCTTATAGTCGACACTGGAAGCGCCAACACATGGGTCGGGGCAACTAAAAAGTATGTGAAGACTTCCACCAGCACCAAGACCTCCAACAAAGTGGTATGTATAAGTCGGTACTTCGAAACGAAGGCATTGACCGAGCATCTTGGGTTTCAGTCCGTCACTTATGGTTCGGCAAAATTCTCTGGTATGTGTAGCTCACTTGTGTTGCAAAACATCCATTCACGTTCAACTGGGTGTTTCAGGGACCGAATATATTGATCAAGTGACGCTTGCGCCTGGACTTGTCATTCCCAAACAATCCATTGGTGTTGCTTCCCATTCGAAAGGAATCAAGCCGGCCGACGGTATTTTAGGGTGAGCTTGAGCCACAATTAACATGCTTGTTGTATCATCAGTGACGATTGCTATACAGATTAGGGCCCGCGGGTCTCACAGTTGGTATGTATTCTACGATTCAATCGTATCCCTTATCTCATCCAGAGAGTTGTGACTTACATTTGTCCTGTTTTTAGGTGACCTGAAACCTGCGACCGACGAATCGATTCTCACCGTTACCGACAATCTGTTCAGCCAACATACGATCACTCTCAATGAGGTTGCTATCTCCTTCG
>QLPF01011603.1:1192-17861 GCA_003314045.1 Hygrophorus pudorinus | reverse complement strand
TCTCAATCAGAAACAATTTGACCATTGGCGGACGTGGTAAGTACAGCACTTTTCGATCGGTGTAGCAGCCAACCATTAATCTTGTCTGCAGGCGAGAACCGTCTCATGTCTCGGTCGCCGGGGCCTGAATGACTCAGACTCTTGACCTCATTCACCTATCTTACCAGGAACACACAGTGTGACACCCGGCCGCACAGCAGACAATTACGATGCGATCGCGGGTAGCACCTACAGTGACCGCTCATGCGGCTACTTCGGAAAGATGGCTGTCGGACCCGAGTTGTAGTACGTTTTATACAGCAGTTGATTTTGAGGCGTATCATATCCGCACCCTTGATTTCGTGACTGGTATGGACATCGTTGTCCCTCCAGATGGCTACCGGCCTCGACGCTTCTGACCTAGATCCCGTGCAGTAGAATATGTGCCCTCATTGTAGTAACTTGAAACAGCCGAGTTGCTGGGCGCTGTGGCCTCGACCCGCCATGTAGGCGCAGTTCCCACGCTGTGTTAAATGGCTCGCGCGCATCATGACGGGCCACAACGAATATGCACTAGAGCCTCTAGCACACACGACGTTTGACGAGGACGACGACCCAAGTGCAGACCATGATGCAGGCATACACCTCGCCTCCATCGCCGAGAAGAAGCGGCTGTGGTGGAAAAATGCTGTCATCAACGCCTTCTTCATTGCTTCATGGTATGCCATTCCCTCTGTCGTGCAACGTCCAACCACGGCCACATTGATCTTACCCTGCGACCGAACCTGTCGACCCATGTCGTCCCGTTAGGTTCTTCTTCGCGACCATCCTCTCCGTTTACAATAAATGGATGTTCACGCCCGAGCGTTTCGGCTTCCCATACCCACTCTTTGTCACAGCCCTCCACATGTTTGTTCAATTCGCGCTCGCGGCGATACTTAGAGCGTCATGGCCTGCAAAATTTCGGCCAGAGCGAAGCCCGACCCGAGCGGATTACGCGTGAGTCGTTTCTTGTTCAGATGTAGGGTAATCAGTTTGTAGAGTGCATAGTGTACTGTTGGCTAAAGGATGTTGACGTGACAGCATCCCAGTTGTCCATGGCGTTTCATGTAGGAGAAATTTTTAAGCATGCACGCTAACTTGCAATCTTCCAGGACGAAAGCTGTCCCGACGGGTGTGGCAACTGCCCTCGATATTGGCCTATCAAATCTCTCCCTCAAAACTATTACGCTGTCCTTTTACAGTATGTCTTCCTCAAATTTACGGATCCAGTCTTATCTGCTTCCTAACCTGTTAAGCTAACGTAAAATTTTTGATCCTGATCCAGCCATGTGCAAATCCTCATCCTTAATTTTCGTACTTCTTTTCGCCTTCATCTTCAAACTCGAAACATTCTCCCTTCGCTTAATCGGTGTCATCTTGCTGATTTTTTCTGGGGTCCTGCTTATGGTCGTCACGCAAACACATTTCGTTCTCGGAGGTTTGATTCTCGTCCTAAGCGCAAGCGCCCTTGGCGGTTTGCGCTGGAGTCTAACACAAGTCATCCTCAGAAGCAACAAAATGGGAATGGACAATCCTGCCGCGACGCTGTATTGGCTATCACCTGTCATGGGAGTGACTCTGGCTCTCATAAGCGCAGTAGTGGACAACTGGACCCTGGTTTTTCGCACTAGGTTCTTCGATGGCGTCCGGGCGACATTAACAACGACAATGTATTTGAGCGCGCCCGGCATTGTTGCATTTTTCATGGTTTTGAGCGAGTTCTAGTGTGTATTCAGATATTCGTCGAGTGTGATGCCTTGCGTTGACTCCCGGGACCTTGTAGCATTCTCCAACGCGCAGGTGTTGTGCCAATGTCTATTGCTGGCATTGCCAAGGAAGTCACGACGATATCCATCTCTTCGTGGTTTTTCGGTGACCAACTCACACCACTCAACATCACTGGCGTTGGCATCACGATATGCGGTAAGTTTTTTCCAGCCATGTCACGTTATTCTTTTTGAGCCCTGACTGCGGTTTCACTGGGCCGAAGGTATCGCGCTCTTTACGTACCACAAATACCGAAAGTCAATAGAGTCAACCGTGCCGCTGGACTCGCACGGCAATGCAATTACTGTCAACGATAGTTTTGAACAGCACGTTAGACTATCGGAAACTGAACTGTTGAATTCCAGATCACGCGGTAGGGATGAAGTGGTGCGTCATTCAAGCGCTTAGCTGAGTTTGTCATTGACAGGTATTTAGAATGACACTGCGGGTGACAACCGGCGGCTACTGTTCTCATCCGAAGGAGAGGAAGACGCGGAAGAGGTCCGCAGCATTCGTTCGTCCAAGGCACGATGGGCTTCCGGTCTTGTCGGGTCGAAAGCGAACGGGAGCGCCAGTGTAGACGGAGATGTCACTGTAGACACCCGGTCAGCGAGTCGGTAGTTGTTTCGCCGTATAATTACTTCGGCTGGACTGTCAATGCGAGCGTGTTCGGGTCATCGATGCCCGATAATAATGGCGTTGCAAATACTGCTGCCTCCCACGTTGTCCGCTTAGCCGCTGCAATGCGGTGCGTTGATGGTGAAAGTTTTCTGGTGTATGCAGCGCACCCTCGGTGCCAAGTCCTGTTCTTCGAGTTAGGGATGGCGGCCGCATCAAGCATCCATCAAAGCCAAAAAAGTCGGGCCGTCAAGAAAAAACGGTGCTACGTGTAGGCAGTTACAGAAGATATGGTACCTGATCGGACCTTGTCCCGTCTTGGGCGGGAAAGATCCAAAGGTTGGTGTACATTACACTTCATGGACTCGGGCGAGAAGCGAGATGTTCCTTGTCCTCACGCTGCGGACATGTTTCAGCGATGATGGATTCCCATGTTGAAACCCCACTGGCACGAGTTTGCCGACGGAGGTTTCCATGAGCTGTCAGCCGGGGGTCGAATTCGGGCTGATTGGTTCTTGCATTAGAATTGAATAGATCAAATTGATGAAATACAGTTGTCACTCGTGTTATTTACATGTTATAACGTATAACGTGTGGGGACTTGCGGAAGTATTTCTTTGACGCTTACGTAAGATGGATCTTTTCTGAAAATCTGCAAAGTAAATGACCGGTCGTCTTGTGTTACTTCCAGGCTGTGCTGATAATTTTCACTTTGAGAATCTGCCAAGATCCGTATCGGACTCGAGGCGGGTGCATCGACCGATTAGTATGTTATGCCTAAATGTCGCGTTGGCTCCCTTTGTGTTTGTAATACTCATCTCCCCCTCACCCATAACTACCCTGTAAGCTCGTCATGGCTGTACACAAATCTTTAAAAGCCACCTGACTCTTTTGTTCCGTCCAACTTTTCAGAAGAACTATATTCCGTTCCGCCCGTGGCCGTCGCACGCAGCCTTGTGGTATTATATAGAGCTCGTCCGTTGTACACAACTTGGCATATCCGACTCCAATGGACGACTTCCAGTTCATCATCGAATCACCACAACACAACCAAGGCCACAAAAAGCGTCCTCGTTTAGTCACCTCGTGCGACAACTGGTATGCGCTTCTTGACACCTTCATTTATCACAAGCTCACTTTTTCATCCTTCAAGCCGGTTGAAGAAAATAAAATGCCTACAGCCAACTTCAGACGCCAAGTGTGAAGCCTGTAAAGCAGCAAAAATTCCCTGTCGTTTCCGTGACAGGGAACGTTATTTTGCCGAGCGAAGTCGTGCCATAGCGGGCCCAAATGGTCCTTTATATGGAGATATGAGGTGAGCATCAACTTTCGACCCATTGTACCACTTCTCAACCAAAATAGCCATGCAGAAGGGAACCCCTCTCTCGACAACTTCTCAGCACCGTCACGGTCTTCTAGCTCATCGATTTCACCCCATTCTACCGCTGACCGTCGATCTTCCTCGCATTCCCCAACGGGCAATGGTGATTCCATCGCTCGGTATCAATCTTACCCCCCAGACCCCCGTCGCCCAACAGACTCATATCATAGGTAGCTCTGGGTTTGTCATTGCCACGAGAAAGAAAGCTGATGCAGACGCCTGTAGACATACTCATTCTTCGCCGCGGTCCGGTGCCTCATCAGGCAGCGACTCTGCGGGATATAATTTCGTCCACCCGGGTGCTGGCAGCCCGCCGTCAACACACAACCACCATGATCCTACACGCCGCCTTCATCTTTTCGACCCAGAGCACCCCCAACGGCCGCATCCCACTCTCATGCCTCATTTTATTCAGTTGTTCTTTGAACAATTTGGCACCGAGTTTCCTTTTCTCTCGTACGAAGAAACTGTATTCTTCGAACAGACACTGGCACCCCTGCTATCGAATTGCATAGCTTCATTGGCTTCTAGGTACGCCCTCACTCACTTGCGCGGCGCAACCTGCTGAATGTATTCGATGAAAGGTTCTCCAACCTCCCCGAGCTTGCCATCCGTGGCTTGCATAATGTCGCTGAAACGTATGGAGACAACGCAAAAGTGCAACCATTCCAACCTCCTCGATTTCACACAGACTCACCTATCTATCCAGACTATCCTCTCGTCGATTGCGCACGTACCCAATATGGACACGCTGCATGCCTTAATGTTGCTGTCGTGGTCTGAATTCAAAAATCAAAGGGCAGGTGGTGAGCAAAATCATGTGCTTGCTTTTGACTCCGTCGGTAACGCTTCTCTAGGATTTCGCAATTACTGTCAGCTAGCCATGAGAATGGCAATAGATCTGGGGTTGTCAGAACAGTCTGGGGCTCAGTTGGGACTCACCGAACGGGACCGAAGCCGCCGGCGGGCTACGTGGTCTAGTATTGTGCAGCTTAATATGGCCGCGAGTTCATGTCAGTGTCCTATCTCTACTAGGAAAGAAATTCTCTAACATAACGTTCCACTTTAGTCCGCACATAGACGTTTCGATACATTTATATAACCTAATTGCATTTAATAGTTGCCACTGCCTATATACACGCTGAATCTATCCCCGTCATCGTCATTCAACTAGAAGTCCGCGAGTGATCGTCAGGGACCCACCGCACTTAGCCTGTTGAGGACTGAACAGAGATCCAGAGATAGAATCGCAAGGAACCAGACTCGAAGACGGATAACTTGTGCGCCGGTGGCGCCGGCATTCCACTGCTCATCGGACTCTCTTTTCGATTTTCAAGTGCGAACGTCTCGCTGATTTCTCCTCGGTTTACATATAATAATACATGGCTCTCAACTATATCTCCTGTGGTGCGTGAACGGTCAATATACGCCGAACTCAGTCTCGTCGTCTGTGTGAGCTTGTCGTGGAAGTTTGAGAGAGGCGACGTGTGAAGCCATAGGTATTGGTGGTGTTGGTATCGCTCGGGACACGTCCTGGTCTTGGGCTCTCTGTGTATGCCCCTTTGAACACAAGTTGTTTAGCTGGGTCATGTTGCCATGCCAGGACGGTACAGACCATGGAGGTGGATCAAGAGCCTTTGACTCATGATCCATGTCAGGGTGTAACTAACAGAAACACTAAAAACCGGGTAAGTCACGAAACCAATTGAGAGCAGATAACATACCCGGCTGACTACGAAGTCATCAAGATCAGTTAATCAAGGTGAACAGCACGAACTCACTTGTACGTCCTCCAGCCGTTTGTACATGAGGTAGATTACCAAATTGAAGATATTGGACGCCGACAACACAATTAAATATCATCCTGTTGCCATATGTGAGCTTATACACATTCCATCAGCGGCATTGTCCTACATTGTACAAGACGGGATGGGGGATCTGTATCTCGATAGATATACGAGAGCCGTGGTAGTCACGATAGTATCGTAGAGAATGGCGATCAGATAATATACCCATGCGCCTAAAACAGGGTTGGAGCTGACATTTCGGCAACTAAACTAACAATTGAGATATAAATCGAGCGACAGATGCTGTTCTAGTACGCACTCTTGCTGATGCTGACCAGGTAGCGTTGGCTGTCAGAAAAATCAAGGCTTCACCACATACAAGTTTGTCAGCAACTGCAATGAAAAATAGGTTTAGTCATTTTTTAATAACCGCTCCCTGTCAAACTCACGTCGCCTTTGGTACAGAGTGGTGAACCATTAGCGCTATGATACAATGGATCATGTCAGTAACATCAATGACGGAGACCACAACTTCTCACGCACAACACATGCAATGACATAGAATACAAGCAATATCCAACTAACTCGGGTTGATCGGCGGGATAAACTAAAAGCTCTAAGTATGTCTGTCAATCAGATTACAGGACGGGGGATTCGAACCGCGACACGAGTAAAAACCTGATGCCTATAATGGCTTGAGAAACACATGTTTGGCAGACTGTCCGGTAGGATAAATGCAGCGCCGAGAAAAATGACTGCACGACTGGCAAATACCTTTGAAGACCAAAGGTACCGCCCAGAACCTAAGGCAAGCACCGGGGGTGATATATGCAAACCAACCGACATTGCTAATGGTTATCACTGAGATACTTGTAAACCTGTTTGAACTAAGTTCCGTGCCCACCGGTCGAGGTTCTGGCGCTTACTGGATAAGCGCCAAGAGCGCGCAAGATATGCTGGAGGGAGTAAAGGGTCATGCCCCTCGCTAGGAGCGACAAAAAATGAAGCTGACGTAAATCGGCCCGAGTTGAAATGGTCCTTGTTAAGTCGGAAGACTGCAGGCAGAGTCTGTATGAAGCTGGTTACATCAAACGCTGAGCTAATTTTCAGGCTGGAGTTTTCGACTAGACTCACTCGAACATCGCGACTGAAAGGGACGCTACGCGCAGGTATGATGCAGCAGTGATCCATCTGGCGAAATGTCGACCAAGGCCCATATATATTGCCCCGTCTACAGATAATGACAAGCGTAAGTCAAGTGGGCGGTTAGCTGCAGATAAGCACGTGACGCCACCCAGTGGCAAGGAGCTCCGAGTAAATAATAGCTTGTTTCTAGACACAATCATTTGTCGGAGGGCCAGCGAAAACACGAGTAATACGACGGTGATGGGTCGTGCCCCAGGTAGTACGGTCACGAAATCAAGATCGATCAATCTATTGATTTCAAGTTCCTGTTTCCGGGTCCCGCCAGCAGAAACACTGAGCAGGACAAAATCGTCCTAGTCGTAACGTTTGCTATCGATATCTAAAGGTTCCATCAATATTCAGGTTTTTTGAGAGATAGTGAATGACGCGGCACCTATAACGAGAAAGTCATCAAGGTTCAAAATCCATGAGTAGACTCGGACCTTCAAGTTCAGGCGGAACCATCATGCATCATGATTCACGATGCACTTAGATCTAGCCAAGACACCGTCGTTGCCTCTCCATCCTTCCAAATTCTCGGGAGTGATCCTAGGAGAACACCCAGGCCCGGGGCACGTTCGTGAAATCAGACAAGAGACGGTATCCACTGGCAAGTCGTCCCAATCGAATCCTATCTTGAACTTTGTTACTTAAGGAAGTTCACATAATTGACCAAGTCGACAAATTCGGGAACCCCGCGTTGTGCGCGTATCGCTATCCCAACCGAAATACCGACGGAAACTGTCTCCGCATCACGCACTGGCAAGAGGGTTTTTGAATGCCGTTCATTTCCCCTTTAAATAGGTAGTCGACGGCCCGTCACTCAACTTGTAACGCTTATCGAGGTCGTTAATCGGCATCAACAGGATTCCAACTAATCGCCCCGGCCTTCCCCTTGTCTAAATTATCAAGCTTCACCATATCCGCCTCGCCAAGGGTAAAGTCATATAACTTAGTGTTGGAGTGAATACGCGAAGCGGTAGCACTTTTTGGGAGGGGAACGTAGCTGGCCCATGCAATATTTCGTAAGTTGACGCAAGGTGAAAGGAGAGAGCGTACCCGCTTTGAAGTGACCATCGGAGAAGGATTTGGGCGGGATCACGACCGTACTACACTGCCTGTCAAAATCACGACTTACGAATTACCAATCGACGTACTTTCTCAGCGAGCTCTGTTAGGACTTGATCGTCCATCTTCCCTTTCAACATTGGGCAATAAGCTTGCACGACGATGGAGTGTTCGCGGCAGTAAGCCACGATTGGACGTTGCTGGCAGAAGGGGTGGAGCTATTGCAGCGGTCTCAAGATAGAGCTAACATGGCACAGTGCTGTGCAGACCTCGATTTGGTTCACAGCTGGCATCTCGAATCCCGCGTTTTTTATTTCTTCAAGATGTTTCACCCCGCTAAGCAGTTGAATGAGCATAGCAAACAAGAGAAAGGATAGTATCAACCCACTAGTTCGAAACACCGACAGTCCTGATCTTTCCTGCAGTCCTGGCGTCTTGAAGGGCTTTATAGGTGGCGAGACGGCGATCGTGTCCAGCGTACGGGTCATGAATCAGAAAAAGGTCGATATAATCTGTCACATATTAAAACATCAGCGAGACGTAGAAAAGCAAAAAAAAACCGACCACATGCCAAAGCCGAATTTCCGCAGCGACTCATCAACGCCTTTCAACGTGGACTCGTATCCATGTGTTTTGCTGATGCACTTGGTTGCTGTGAAACGATACGTCCACTGCACAAAGACGAACAGACATTGTGTAGACAGACGTACTAATGAAAAACTCAGCCCTATCCAACCCGCTCTCTCGCACGGCAGCCCCAACGCCAGCTTCATTCCTGTAAGCTTGAGCCGAGTCCACATGTCTTAACGGCAGTGCGTCAGTTGGAAGCCAATGGAGACTAGTGAGCACGCCGCTAAAACGATCAACTAGCTGCAGGTGAGTTACCGGTAGCCTGCTCTAAATGCTTCAAGTACGGAGATCTTGGTTGTGTAATTCTGATACACCCCGAAACCAAGAAGAGGTATGGTGTAGCCTGTGAAGAATTAGCCGGGTTAGTGAAACGTGTTTGAGAAACTATCATGCGTACCAGAGGAAAGGCGGATTGTAGAGTTCACCGTCAGAGAAGCGGCCATTTCCTAAACTTGGAGACTCCCATTGTAGAATTCCGTTTCGCACCCTCGGATTCGACGATTGCGGGAGACAAGATAGGCGCTTCTCGTAATTCCTGCGGCGTACTACAATACAGGCGGAAACGCATTGCTCGTAAGCAATGCTATGTCAACTTTCTTTGCACTTGAAAATTTTCGATATGCCATCCTAACTTTGACTCATGCTAGTTGCGCGCTCCCACACAGGCCCAAGCCAACGAGCACGCCGTGATCAGCTGCCCCATGTCGGGGCCCTAGTTGTCCAGAGGACTCAATTATGATCATGCCGACCTTCTCCTGGAGAGCCGATTATCGCAAAGACTCTTTGAATTGATATTGGGCCTTGGGAGCTGCATCTCCGCAGCTATAGAGACCCTTCGGCCCGGGGCGTCGTTCCAAAGGCGACGATGGCTTTATCCGAAAGGCGTACCCTGACACGGTCGACGGACAGAAGATCGGCAAGAAAGCAGGCGCTTCCGGTGAGAATTGGACCACCGAAAACGGGAGAAGCATCAGAACATCCAGCCCAGCCCAGGCATGAATCTACGGCGATTTGCTATTAGGTTAATTCGCGGAGCCTTTTCCTTCCCTCAACGGGGGCATCTCTCCTATCAACTCTTCTGAGTGGCGCATAACTGCCCCCATTGAGATGTCGATACAGTTCCCCCTTGGCGCTAATGCGCATCCGCAAGGATGGTTTTTGTTGTTCACCAAAGGGTTTGTGTTATGCCGTCGCAGAGGTTGACGATGAGCCGGCATTCCTGGATCTCGGTCGTGGCTCTAGCGTTATTGTACGAGAGAAATACTGCGTTCCCTTCGGTTGATGCTCAAGTAAAAAATCTGACACGATTTACTAGATTCACTTATCTTTACCAGTATCTATACAATCCAATAATATACCCTCCACAACATCCCTGCTGTACCTGTGACTCTTTCTTCCCTATTCTCATCATCAGCCTTGTTTACGTCCCCTTCTTGATACTCGTCGGTAACCAGGTCCACAACGTTTACATCTACCAAATCACTGTAAAGCCACCGTGGCCGACGCCAAAATCGAGATTGACCGTGGCCAGGCGTAGCGAGTGATGCTGATGTGACCGATGTCGTTGGCGATTCGTGGAGGAGAGGGAAGAGTGGCACTGGACATTTGACGATCCTCCAGACGATATACATGATGACCATGACGGGTATTTCGATATAGAACGATATAAAGTCGACAGCTGAAAACTTTGGTATGATAGACGACCATCCTTGAACTAATATGACAGCATTAAGTTAAGCGACATTATGTGTGAAAACAGCAAATGCGAACTTAGAATGAGAGCAGTCACAGTGACGACCTGGAGATAACCCAAGCTTAGACATCAGATACACAACAGAAAAGAGACACGCACGACGAACGGTGGACCCCAGCCCCATGTCCAGGCAGCCCGAAACTTCAATTCACTCAAAGGCCTTCCTTGCTGAACCCATGCCTTTCTAAACCTCCAGCTCGCCAGACCTATCGACAACCACGCAATCTACATCCCAATCAAACGATGACCTGTCTGCCACGAGAGAAAAACGAACCTGATTCGACACTCCCACAATATTCTGCAACCAGCCCCACAATTCGCCGCTTCCGATAAAGCTGCTCCCGAAACACAGAGCGCCCACACTACTCGTAGCCAATAAGGCGGGTAGAGGCACGCCACTGGCTGTCGTCCATGAGAATATGCGGGGCGCTTGCGGGATAGGCGACGTAACGGCAAGACCGTACAAAATACGGGTGCCAGCGAAGAGTGCGTGATTTCCTGCAGATAGGACGGACGTGATGATAACTGTATTCATGAATGACGCTGCAACGGCTGAAGAAAAATAATGTGGTTAGAGAAGCCATTGAGAAGGAGACAGTGACAGACAAGATCCCATTTCTTGGAACACGATTGTAAATGGGGAGGTCGTTGTGGACTCATTGGACAGGCCAGGGTAATCCCATGGTACTGAAAACAGAAATTATACGTGTGCAAGCGGCGACGACTGCCAGATACGACAAACCGTTCAAGCCAATCAGGAGTATACTAAGGACGTAAAATAACAATATCCTGAAAGGTATCGCAATGAAGTTTGAAAAGTTGAAGACCAGCAACACATACCGCCAAAACACAAACTGAACTACTCTGGGCATGTTGCGCGAAGGGTTCTGAGTTTCTCCAGCAGTGATACCCAGGCTCTCCGTGCCTCCGTCTGACAAGTGACCATCAGCACACTGTCAATTCCCAAAGCCTCGAAGATGGAAATGGACGCTCACACGCAAAGCTTGCGGTAACAAACACTTTAGCAAACCCACCGAACCCCCCCACAAACGGCGCCCCAGGAACCCGCCAATTGCTCCCTCCAATAAATATGTGCTCACGATTCACGCCCACATTGACGAGCACACCAGCGATTATAAAACATACGATAGCAATCACTTTCAGTGACGAAAGCCAATATTCTGATGACGCACATAACCAAATGGTTATCAGTGACCCCGCACGCGTTTGGAAAAAAAGAGAATGAAAGCTAACCCAACTCTCCATACACTTTGACATGGGCGGCATTGGCGCCGACTAAAAACATCCAAAACACAAGACTGATAACCCACGGATTCCAGGGCGTCCAGAACTGAAGCACGAGTTGCGCAGCGGTGAGGTCGGAGGCGACTGAGACGGCATCATTGAACCAGTAGTTCCAAGAAAGGGCGAATCCAAAGGAGGGAGAAAAGAACCGCGTCGTGTAAGCGTTGAAGGAACCTGCGAACGAGAGGGATTATTTAGCCTGCTCGGCAGGGACTCGGTTGAATTATGAGGGATACGAAAGACGTTCAGGTAGGAAACGGAGTAGCAAACGTGAGACTTCATAGCGATCCCAAGCTGGGCATCGGTATCATCCTGTCTGAGGTCTGAGCCACGAGTCAAATGGCTCATAAAGCCTGTTTCGCATGTGCGTCTTCAAGACAGACTGAGAGATTCGATTTGGAGACAGTCGAGTTACATATCTGAATCCGTCATAAGGACCAGTCTAATTGCAAGCATGCACTCGATATCATAACGGGCAGATAGAAAAGAGGTTCACGAGAGCCGGAAAGCGAAAATAAGAGAAAGACGTGAACCGCGGGGACAGAAGACGCTTGTAAGACTCACCAGCAACAGGATATTGCGTAGCCATCTCTCCCAACAGCAGAAGCGTCACATAGACCACAGATCCTACGATTCCATAGGCAATCAGCATACTGGCTGGCCCTCCTTGCGCGAGTGATCTTCCGGTGCCAAGGAACAAGCCAGTGCCTATCGTACCGGCGATGGCAATCATCTGAACTTGTCGGGCAGAGAGGCCACGATGAAGGACGCCGTGTCTTTTAGCTATTGGCCGTACCGAGACAGGTAGTTCCCCTGCAATGATTGCTGAAGCTGGCGACTTCAAAGTGCCATACTCAGCGACGAGCCGCCGAGTGGCATTCATTGGTTCCGATTCACGAGAAGCCATGACAGTGTTACGGTCCTAGATTTCTTACGGTATTCCAGTCGCGGACAGGGTGTGCATCGTCCGCTGGAGGGACTCGAAGCAGGGATGACTCCGATGCGCTCGAGATCATCACGCTACAATGGCGTTTTGTCGCTGAGTCACCAATGCCAAAAGTGTATTATAATTATTTCCCGGAACTCAAATCTACTACGTATATATACCTACCTATAGGCCTACTGGTATCGAAAAATATTACTGTAAAGGTATTACCGTCCATATCAGAGCAAGTCCCTCCACCCAGCATCTCGGCATTTCTTCACAAGCCGTTTGACTTCCTGCGATCGTGCGCGTGTGGTCACCAGTAGGGTGTCAGGCATGTCGACAATGACCAGATCGTCAACACCAAGGCAGGTGATTAGTCGACCAGATCCTGGTACTACGATCCCCCCAGCGACTTGTTCCGTGAGGACTAAGGGCACATGCATGAGTTTATGATCTACGTGAAGACGGAGTGGAGTTACCGAGGTTGGAGTCTCCGAGGATACGAGGTTGGTTGGCTTCTGCGGGTAGCAAGTCTGCAAGAGACGAAAAATCGCCGACATCGTCCCAACCTGGGAGAGATTAGATTCAACGATTAGGATGATAGATGTCATGAGGTGTCATCTTACCGAATGTCGCTGGTACAACGGCAACTTTTCCCTCCGCAGCAGCGGGTTCAGCAACGGCGTTATCGATCGGGATCTTTTCCAGCCCCGCCCAGATTTCGTTCAGTGCATTCTGTCTTAACGTCTCATTGTCCCAGCACGCCGCGATCTTCTGCAGTCCCTCGTGTAGTTCCGGCTTATACTCTTTCAACAGATCGAGCAAGAAAGTCGCCTTGGTCACGAACATCCCAGCGTTCCACCTGTAATTACCCGTCGCGATGTACCCAGCAGCCGTCCGCGCATCAGGCTTCTCTTTGAAATTTGACACCAGTCGTGCATTCGGCGCCTCTTTGATCGAGAGTCTCTCCCCCAAGCGCACGTAGCCGAAGCCCGTGGAAGGGTGTGAAGGTGCAATACCTATTGTCACGAGATAGTCCTTCCGGGCGACCTCGACGGCCTCTGCCACTGCAGAGAGGAAAGCGTCGTCTCCCGATATCATATGATCAGCCGCAAAGGACCCAATGACGGCGTCGGGGTCACGTTGTGCGATAATAGCAGCTGCGAGACCAATAGCAGCCATAGAATCTTTCGGGCCCGGCTCACAAATGAGGTTGTGATGAAGGAGATCTGGGAGCTGTTCACGGATAGACTTGATATGTCCCGGACCAGCAACGACGGTGGTACGTGCGGGGCCGGTAAGAGGGAGTAGACGGTCCCACGTGGCTTGAATGAGTGAACGGCCTTTCAATGTAAGATCCAAGAGAAACTTTGGATGGCCTTCGCGTGACAGTGGCCAGAGGCGGGTTCCTGCCCCTCCGGCCGGGATGACTGTATAGAAACCCGGGAGTTCACGCGACCCATAGGAGAAATAGTTGGATGGTTCATTGGACGGGGCTGGGATATATATCGTTGTGGGAGCAGCGAGCGCAGGTATAAAGGTTGGGGTAAGGAAAGGCGATTTTGCGCGGAGCTGAGGACTCGGCGGAGCAGGCGTCATGAACCCGGGAGTACGGTAGGGGCCCTGCAGATGTGAACGGTCAATATAATACAATTATACTGTATATATGGCGTATTGTGAGACCAGATCGCTCGCCGGGTGCCGTTTGCCAGAGTCAACACGAGGCCGGCGCACACCAGCCGTGCAACTTCGACTGGATATCTCCTGAAGAGCTCTGAATGCCTTACCTGCATCCCTTCTCGGACTTGACGTTCCAGCGTAGTATTTGCATGCCTGAGTTCCGTGCACTCTTGGCGAAGATCCGCAATTTCTACTTGCTTCATCCCATACCCCGTCAACTTTGTTGGCTGTTCCCCTCTGGTAATGCTGGGCTACTCACTGACTTCTGCACAGCCTCCATGATTTGCTTGAACATATCTTCCACACCGAGACCACTGGCCACATCGTTGACGGCTAGTGGTCTACGGTTGGACGATAACGATGGGTCAAGAGACATGGTGAAAAGAGAGTCGGAGATGTGGGCAAAAGAATGTATAATTTAAGAAAGTTCGACTTTTAAAACGTGTGCGGGCATATGCAGGCTATAACTACGTAACACAGACACATCGTGTAAACTGGGCTCGTGACATCGGCCAAACGTTGCACAAAGTTTACCTTCATAGCCAAACAATCGTAAGAAAGGTATAGACCGCGAGTATCAAGTCGAAAAACAAACAGTCATTCATTCATCGTCGCTCTCAAACTCTAGAGCTTGGTATTTACGTGCTTTCTTGTTCGGGTTGGCGAGTGATGCGCCCTTCGGTGGCCGTGGAGCCGTGGATGGTTCTGGTTTCATGAGAGCGGATTCAACGTCGAACAGACCTCGGAAATGGAGAACTCACTGTCAGCGGGTTCCGCTGGTGACTTCCTTCGTTTTTGTTCCAATAGCTCGGCTTTCAGTGCCTTGATTTCTTCTTGAGCCTTTATCTCCGCAGTCATTGTTGATGTTGTGGCTTTAGCGGACGCTGATTTTGAGTTTGCTGTAGCTGCAGCTGCGACTGTTGTTGTTATATCGTTGAGAACGGACAAGGTGTTAAACTACCTGGAGCTGTGCGAACGGGTGGTGGTGGTGATCTTGATGCAGAGGCATATGGTGCTGGACTGAGATGACATTTCCGAGACTGGGCTTGGAGTGCAATCTCAAAACGTACATCAGCAGTCAAAACGGGGTCAACGGAACGACAGCGTACATCTAGAAACATGGACGTGGCGTAGGAGGCCGCATCATCCGTTTTCATCTCAACCAACAGTATGTGCAAAGGTTTCTTGGACGATGGTCCAAGTGTCAGCTGAGTAGAAGAAGGTTGGTTCCGTAACGCAGTAGTCAAGCGAGGTAAGAGTCACTTTGATCCTAGCACCTTTCTCCGGACTCCAGTCACCTACAAAGAGTTCACCTTGAACCAACGTCTCTGCAAGCTTATTTGCGAACGTCTCGAGGAACTTTGCAGAAGATTTTGAGCCCTGGATATTTTACAAGGTGTCTCAGACGCTCTCATAGCGTATTTGAACTGGGTGGACTTGATAGACGAACGGCGACAAGAAGGATATCTTCGGCGGTCCATCGACCTTTCCACCACCGGCCTTCTGGCCCTTGAAGGCCCATGTGAATCGTCCAACTTTGGTCATCGACTTTTGAGAGCACAACGAACCGAGAAAAGCCTTGGTAGATCACTTGCACAAGTTCGTCCAAGCAGCCAAAATGCGTCAAGACATCAGCCATAGTCACATCCTCGTGACCGTGAAAGCCTCTGTGGCAATACTAATCGAGATAAAAGGACTTGTAACCGATAAGCGGTTTTCCGGTGGCAAGCGCCCGCTGAGAAAAACCCTAGGTATTTTTGTAAGTAGGACCGCTATTGAAAAGGCTATAGGTGGTTTTTTTTTTTTTTTTTGAATGAGAAAGTAGATGGGATAGGCGCACAAAAATAGGGAAAGGGTGTGGAGTGGTTTTACAAGGTAATTAATACAGGAAGTGACTCAACGGTGAAACAAGACAGCTTGGATCAGGACGGGATTTTTTCGGATGTCCAGCGGTGTTGAACGGCAAGCATACGCGTGTCCGTTTATTACGTCATGTGATTTACCGCGGGAAGGTAGAGCCTTCCCGGTCTCACTTTTCTATTATCTCTATAGATTTATTGTATTGTATTGTGCGTGTCTCGGAACACACACACACTTAAGTACTTCCTTTTTTCTCGTTTGTACCCTCAGTCGTTATCCGCACATTGCACGCGCGACTGAGGTATGTCGTATTACTTTACCATTCATCACAATACTTGTACTTATCAATACCTAGATAGCTTCCGTACTCTAGGTGAATATACACAGTCGTTATCCGCACATTGCGCGTGCGACTGAGATAGCTTCTGTACTCTAGTACATGCGCCGCAAGTCTTGACTAACTACTACAGGTTATGAGCCCCGAGCATAACTTAAATATCGAGCTTTAAAAATCTTACTGATGTCGTCCGCACCGTCAACCGTTACTGCCCTGACTGACTCCCTTCCCTCCGATGTCCCGAAACTCTCTCCCACCGGCCTTAACTGGGCCATCTTCGACTTACGCTTCACGGCCGCAATCCAGGCAAAAGGCAAGTGGGGTCACTTCGATGGGTCTGACGCTCACC
>QLPF01011393.1:0-11741 GCA_003314045.1 Hygrophorus pudorinus | reverse complement strand
GAAGCTCATACCTCATGAGCCTGTTGGAACCAGGCTGGCGACATGTCAACACATCCAGGCGGCCATGCCACACACTCATTGGCTGGTTTGTAAAAAGCTGACGACTTCCTCCAAGAGGCTGAAACAGTTTTCGGCTGGTACTTCTCAAACATCCGGCCTAGATGTCTTGTGGTGTTCCACATTGTCATCTACGGTCATTGTAATCTTATCCATACCGTAGTAGTAGTATACCGACTTACTTGTCTGCTTGATGGAAGGACATCCGGCAAGTACCAAGCCAGGATGACTCCATGCATGTCAACAATCATAGTGGGAGACTCGATCGGCCTGTCTGATTGGACTGATGGTGCAGGGTATGCCTTTGAAATGGCAGCCTCTTTATCCTCATTACGGCCATTTTCATGGATCGATAGTCGATCGCAATATCGAACTGTATCCCACAGCATAATGGCTGAGATCTGGTGAAGATCAGTATGTATGAAGGTGATCGGTGACTGAGAGGGATTCACATGGATTTCGGTATGCCTCTACTAAACAGCGAGAAATGTGTTCGCAGTCGGTCATTAGATCGACGGAGAGGGACAGAGGTGGGACGATCGGTGTGGTGGAGATAGATTGCATCGAGTTCCCTGTTCCCTCCATAGCTTCCAAGCGGTGCCGCTGTAATTGGTGTTTGAATAGATCGACCAGATATTGTGAGACCGTGTCTGTGAATGTGAGGACTTGAGATGGATCCATGGTTTTGCTCAAGTAATTGCAGATATGGAGGTGTTGTCCAATTGGTGGTCAACAAACTGGCAATGACAACCAGAAGTGGAGGTCAGAGCAATATTGGCAGGGTCAACTTTAATATAAAATGGAAGATTTGCCGGGCCAATCTCCGACCAAGGCAGTGGGGTATGGGCCCACCCATCTCCAATGAGAAAAGGCAATAGCGGCCAACCCATCTTGAAGGGCAAAGTGAAATATCGGCCGATCAATCTTCAATGGGAAAGTCCAATGTCGGCTGACCCATCTCTAATGAGAAAGTCACATATCGGCCGATCCATCTTCAATGGGATAATTCAATATTGGCCGATCCATTATCCATGACAAACTCTCATCATCCTCATCGGCCAACCCATCATTTAAGACTACAATACTTTGCTCGGCCGACCCATCTTTCATGAAGACAATACTACTGTTGGCCGGTCCATCTTTTACAACTACAATAATCATGTCAGCCGATTCATCTTTAACGACTACAATACTAATGTCGGCCGACGTCCGCTGTCCCATCTCTAACGTGATTTTGTCACCATCCGCTCCCCCATCTTAGACGGGTCCAGGTAACTGGAAGGTGTGACGGGTGTACTCACTAAAGACTTGGGCAACTTCAAGGGTTCCATTGGAATGGGTTCCATTGGAATGGGTTCCCCAGTTGCATAGATGCTCCTACTGTCAGTAGACGCTGAGGGGGTATTTGATGTAGAAATATGAGCAAGTTTTGGAGAATGTACAGAAACCTGTCTAGTTGATACACCCCTACTAGTAATTTTATCAACCCATGTTACCCTTCGCACGGTGTTAATGGCCTTTCTCTTGTGGTGTTTCACCATGATGGCAGATGGAGCAGAGGTATGGGATGACTTGGATACCTTTCTATTATGACTGAATGTACCTTTACACAGCTAAATCAGCATAGCGGGCCGAGTGGAGGCCATTCTGCAGTCTAATTAAGGAAATTGCATGGCGATAATACAAGAGAAAGGCCCATTATGGAAATTCCTTGGTGTAGAACATCTCACTGGCTGTCTACTTTTGGATAGAGACTCGCTGCTGGTAATAATATGTTGCCATTGATATTTAGTTGGAAGGCACCTGTAACTAGTACCACCAAATTTTACCAATTGTCGCACTCACTTTCAGAAAAAAAAAACTCATCCAGTCATGCCTTCCACCGTTTTCACCAAGGACCAAGTGACAGTTATTAAAGGCTTCATGGTCGAGTTCCAGAAAGCTTCCAAGTCCAACAAGCATGACATCATAAAAAAAGCTGCCCATGCAATACTGGCTGAAAAGCCGAACTTGACAAAGCCGCAAAGGAAAGAACTTCGGAAGGTGAGTAATGGATTGTTCACTCGGCAGACTCTGTCACTGATCATACTACTCAGAGAGTAAAAACATGGATGTACAATAATGGACGACAGAGGAAGGAAAAGAAGTTGGTGAAGACACGGAAATTTTCATACTGACATGTGGTGGCCTATGAGTGAAAGGAGCAGCTAGAGGACGAGGTCCGAAATCTTTCAGGAGCCGTTCCTGGGACATCAGCGTATTTCGCCAAGTATCAACCTGGCCTGAAGATGGTGTGTGATTCCCTCACACAAGCTGAATTATGGAAATATGAGGATACCGCTTGGGAATGGAATGAGAAGATGCCGCCGAAAGAGATTCAGGCCTCATAAGTTTCCAGGGGCCAAGATAACAGATATAACTAAACAACATGAACTTGTATAGGGCCGCTGAGAAGTACAGCCAAAAATACATGAAGGAGTTCTCAACCTGGATGCACCGAGAGCTCGGCATGAAGATCCTTGTGCTGAGTGCTCATACGGACACATCTGGCACAGTCTCATTCGCGTCGTGAGTAGCCCTATATGTAGGATATCACTGGATAGCTAACAGACATACCAGTCATGAATTTGGAGACAATCCCGATCACCAAGCCTTTGCCAAGGCGTATCCAAAGTGGGAGACGGAGGCCGGCCTGATGAGGCACTGGACAAGATATGTTCAGTCATATTTCAGTGAGTTCCATCAGTCGGTTAGGCTTGTGCGGAAGGTAACACCTTGATAATGACAGATGAAGACCATGCCGACAGGGACTCGGGAGATGAATCCAATGATGCCCGACCGATGAGGAAACGTCGGGAACAGATTGTCTCGCAGTCCGATAGGCATGGTGCCCCTCGGCTGCCCCACTTGGAAAGGGAGAACATGCCGAGTTTAGCCTGGCAGAAGGACTTTATTCGGGTGTATCTCACAGCTCACTATAGTGAATTTGAACATGATGTCCGAAGCTGATTATCTCAAGGTTGTCCCATCTACAGGGTTTGGTTCTGGGCATGCAAAGGCAACAGTGCCCTGGGTGGCGATAACCGATGATATCGACTCCCTGATTGACAAGGAGTTCCTGCCTGAGGATGTGAAGCTCGGAGAGCCGTCCAAGATGGCTGGCAACATGTCAGGAGAGTGATTGATCATTGGCAAGACAGGAAGCTTGCGAAGATGGTACCATTCCAGTTCAGCGGATTCCAGGCGAAGGACCTTGAGAAGGGAAATAGAAAGCCTCATCGATCAACAGCAGAAGCCGGGTCGTCAAAGGTTGAGAAGAAGAAGGGGAAACAGAAAGCGCTGTCAGAGGAAGAGACAACTGATCAGGAGGAAAGTGACACCGCTCCGCCATCACACACCAAAATGAAGCCGAAGAAGAAATCAACAGGCACAGCAAGATTCAAAGTGGTGCCGATGCCGATACCGACCGAGAGGAGGGAGGGAAAACAATGAGCGGTACCGGAGGAGAATATTATTGATGAGGATGGCAGCGTCGGTATTGCGTCGCAATTTACCCCCAAGCCGAAGCTCAACAGAAAACCAACACCACGACCAACACCAACACCAACACCTACGCCGACACCGGCACTGGCACTGACACGGATCCCGACACAGCTGTTGCCGAAAAAGCCAAGTGTCAACCAGAACCGGAAGGTAGTTCGGCCTGGGAAAGAGTCCGCGGGCACGGGGCATGACAGCATAAGGGAGGATGTAAAGGGGAAAGAAAAGGTGACATTCGGCCATGAAATGTCGTCGGATGATGGTATACAGGATCCCATGTCGTCTGATAATGACAATCAGTCGGAAGATGATGAGGAACACGACTTCTCCATTGTCGGTGGTCCAGCCTCGACAATGGCTCCGCCGAGACATGTCCGAGCTGCAACACGAAGTATGTATTATCAGACAGTTTGTGATAAAAGATCTTGCTAATCATCCTACTGTAGAAACATTTCATGATGGGTCCCTCATCCTGCCTACTGGAATTGTCCCAGCTCAGGCAGCGAATAAATTCAATTTCCTTCAGACATTGTGTCTGACATTGTGGTGGCAAGACTTGATTGAAAGATTGGAGAGATATGAGATCGGTCAAGCCATCCCTGGCCACGATGCTCGTGCCAATATTAACCTTGTATTCCATGTAGCCCGAGGGAACACAAGTCTGCGAGCCGATGGAGAACCAACCCCAGTGGCTGTCATGGGAGTATGACCAGCCATCGGTGCCAGATTCATTTGATGGCGGTGATCTTGAAAGGTTCACCAACACGATCAACTGGTTTCTCTGGGCTCCTCACCTCTTGGACAACGGCCAGGCATCATTCGGCTATGATGTCATCCAGATGTGGACTCTCGGCATCGGCTTGATATACCAAGACTTGTCTGAACACTTCGAACTGAAAAAGGACTATCATGAAGCATTTGATCAGTGGATGACATGGCTGGGTGCAGGTCAGATGCCTTCAAGGCCCTCATATATACCACTTGTGATGTGTTGGATGAGGAGAATTTACCACAGAAGAAGTGAGCAGAAGAAGGGAGAGCTGTCATCGGCCCAGGTCTGTTGGTCATGCCAAAGCCGAGTCTGATGTTGACAGTAAGCCTGGCAGATGGACAGAAAACGCACATGCCCACATCAAAGCCAAGGCCGACCACCATCGGCTACAGGCCAGATGAGGCTGGTCCCAGTGTATTGCCGACACAGACAAGGCCGAAACCAAAGCCAAGAGTAAAGTCAACCATTGACATCACCAACAGTAATCAGGTGGGACCAGGCATGGTGGAGAAAGTGATACCAGCAGCATGGAATGAGTCCATGCCAATCTTGATGACCGAGGCCGAGTTGCAGGATGGCATCATTACTCCCCCACTCTGTGACAAGGCCCCAAGCGAGGCGACGAGCAATGCGTCCTATTTGTCTCGGATCTCAATCGTCCCGGCCCTTGTGGATCTTCAAAGAGCTTTGCAAGTCTACCGGGTACTTTTGTGACAATTTCTATTCTTAAACAACCGTGCTAACAGCCTTTCCCCACAGCCATCGGTCGTCACAAGAGTCTTGCGCCTAAAGGACAAGCCGAGATGGCTAACTTGGTCCTATGCCGACAACCGCCCGCCGACGAAGATGTTTGAAAACCTTGACACCTGGAAAAAGATTATCGGCTGGTTCCTATCGGCACCCCATCTGACCGATGGTCATAAGGCAATGATGAATCATGCGACTGTAGAGCTATGGATGTTGGGAATCGGAACGATCATACAGGAACTGATCCAGATGTATCAGGTTTGGGACCATGACGACATGGAAGACTCGGTGTAGTTGATGGTTCTTCAAGACTGGGTCATGGTGCAGGATGTCAAGGCTAAGGTGATATTCACTAGAACGATGGAGCTTCTAAGAACAGAATATGTCAAGGGGCAACACGCAATGGATGATGGTCCTCAGGCCCAACTCCATCCTCAGATGCTCACCGGTCGGTACAGGACGCTGATAATGGCTGCGCCAATGGCAGCCGAGCTGACAATTGAGCTACTCGGTTCAGCCTCTCAGGGTCCAGATTCTCATCGGGCAAATGAGAGGGTGAACACGAGATCCATGACGAGTCAGGCGAAGGAGGATAGTGTAGGCAAGTCTCGGCTCGGAGTGAAGCGCAAGTTGGCGATGGAAATTCATCTTCCTGTCATTGCCGAGGCCACCGACATACCCACACTGGCACTGAAGAGGATGAAGCATATTTAGAGTATGCATTGCATGCATGCCTTGGAAGGTGTAATTAATAATAATATTGTCCCTCTGTCAATGCTTGGCCCATCTGGGTAATCCCAATCTCAGACATTTCCGACTTCAGAATACTTCTGTGGGGAAAGATGTCTCAGACCTTAATATTTACTCAATGCCAGTCCTGATTCCTTCAAGCAAGGAATGATATTTTATATAGATATACAAATAAAAGAGACAAAGTCAATCGCAAATAAAACAATCACAAATAAAAACATTTCTTCAGGCCGACCGATGGATGCCAAACCTCACGCCCACCCTACTCTTTGATTTCCCCTGCTTCCAATGCTAATTCATCACTTGTTGACGCGTCGGCCTGAATGCCAGTCGGAGTGGAAACGAGCGCTGCTGGTGACGACGTGGTGGTAGCGACAGCGGCCTCTGCTCCAGCCTCAGCATCGGTGATGGTACCGATCTTGACGTCTTCATCAGCTTCCATCCCCTCCTTTGACTCCTCAACTCCTTCGCCCATCTCAACCTTCGGTGTGACTTCATCGACAATTGTCTCCTCCTGCTTGTCGGTGACTTCGGTCACTCCGCCGATTGCCTCCTCGGTCAGCGCAGTGGATACCGTGGGCTGCTCAGCCTCGGTAGCCAACTGTCCTGCGTCAGTCTGGATGGACGGCCTTGAAGTGGTGGGGGATGGGGAAAAGTGAGGGGGGAAAAACCCCCACATTGGTGCATCGCACTCCGGTGTGTACTTTGATGGCATTGCTGCGGAAGGGGGGAGTGTGCGCCCCTGGGCTGGGTGTAAATTGTCAGCCGACATTGTGTCAGCAGTGTCGACAGCTAGTAGAGGCGTTGGCTCCCGCATTGAGGCCTCTGCCACAACTTCATCATCTCTCTCAACCTCGGACCCCACTCCAACCTCCCTCGTTTTCTTGCGCACCGCCATATCTCCCTCTAGTGGCGGCCGAGCAAAGCCAAACGACTCCATGATGACGGGGGGTTTTTCAACCATCTGTTCCCCCTCACTGTCCCAGGGTTTCATCATCACGAATTGTCAGAGCACTTCATATGCGCGTTGCGTCGCCGATAGCTGAGCCTCCAGATACCTGATTCTGGCCACCATCAATGGTACAGTGACCTCCTCCTGGAGTACTGTGACATCGGTGGGATGCAGGTACTGGGCAAAGTCACTCACCGGCTGCATCATGATGTGGAATTCTATGACATTCGTGTCAGTTACCTTGAAGATCAGTACATAACTCAGCACTCACCAGATGCGTCCTGTCGCGTCTCCTGCGTCTTGGCCTTGGCCTTCCGCTTTGAAGGTCCCGGCATGGCCGACCGAGGTGTCTGAGCCAACTTCTTCCTCGGTGCCTGTGTTTTGGTCATGGGGGGCTGACTAGAAGACATTGATGGCTTGGGTGTACAGGCCCTCGACCTCGACTGACCAGGACGCAGGGGAGAGGGGGGACTGTCAACGTAGGAAATGGGGAAGTCGAACATCTCCGGCTCCTCCTCCTCGTCATCAGTGGCCACTTGCGCCGGTGTGGTGGGCCTGACACTGCGGCGGGGGTCGGCCTTCGTCTTCACTTGACATTGGAAGAGGGGGCATTTGACCTTGCTCTTGTGGCAGGCCTTGCATGTCTGCCACGGGTTGCTGACACATCCCAGCTCCAGTCGTTCGCAGCGGGGACAGGGACCCACGACGGCTTCTTTGACCTCGGCGTCCTGGGCAGCTGTCGTCGAGGCTTGCGTCCTGGCCTTCTTTGCTTGCCTCTCATCCTCATCGTCAATCACCCTCTTCGCTTTCTCTCCGCCTTTCTTCCCTGCTCCTCTCTTCACCACTGTCGGCCATTTTGTCGTCCTTGACACTTGGCTGACGTCCTCCTCCTCCTCCTCCTCCTCCTCCTCGGTGGCTTTCCTCTTCACTCCTCCCGAAGCTGGTTCGGGTGACTCGACAGCCCTTTGCTTCCCCCTCGACTTGGCTGAGGGCACCAGAGCCGTTTTCATCGGCGTAAATCCCGCCCTGTACAACATCGGTGGCTGTCGTCACCTGACCTTGGCCTCAACAACCCTTTCCTTCTCTTTCTTCTCTTCCTTCTTTTCCTTCCCAGCCTTCTCCTTCTCTTGCCAAACCTCCGCCACATCCTCTGGCTTGACCTTGACGGTGATCGTCGCGTCGCGGCTTTCCAGGGCACGTGAGACTGACCGACTTGTCGATGAGCCGCCTTCCCACCATCTTGGACTGCCGGGCTCGAAAGTCGGTGTTTCTGAATGAGCCCGATAGTGGGGGTCTTCCAAAATCCGCCTATCGTGACGGGAGATAGAGTTGATGTCGACCCGGGTGTTGTGTTTGACCACATGGCTGCAGGCCAACCGGATACTGAGGAGAATCTTTGGTACGTGCACAGGGCACTGGTACCGAGTGGACGTTTCCTTGATAACGGCCGTCACCACTCTCTAAAGTTGAGGTCAGTTACAGTTCTGAAAAACACTGATTTTGTTACATACCAGCTCCCTCAACAGGTGGTCTGAGATCTCATCCTTCAACTCGTCCGTAGCGTTGTGACCGGCCTTTACCGCCTCCCTCCATTGGTTTGCATATTTGTGTAGCATTTTCTGGTTTTCTGCCACCGCGGCATCTGCGAGATCGCGTCGTCCAGTGGTGTGAGTGCGGGCCATGTCAGTTTTGTTGAGTTCTAAGGTCTGAGTGGGTAGTTTTTGAGGTTAATGTGAGAGTGCCGAGAAAGGGACAAACAAGTGGCAAGAAAATAAATATCAACTTCAGAGCACGTGACCGATTCACCGTTACGCTTATTACAACTCATCATCGCCGCGTACTACTAGTTATTTTATCTACACAATGGAGGAACATCGGTCTACCTCAACAGCTCTCCGTAAGGCCCTATTATATCACCAAATTTATTCAGTTGATGTCAAACATCATCAGCCGACGTTGTATCGGCTCCAAAACACGTTCATTTTGACCTGGACGGCGACTTGGACTCAAACGTGACTGGGTTAGAGTTCGAGGCCTGTCCGGACATTCATAATTTTGGTAAGCCTCTTGAGATCCTCTCTTTCATGACAATGCTAAACCTCGTGAAGAGCACATTGAGTCCCATTTGGACGACATTTTCTCCTGGGGTGAACCTCATCACGCCAGTCCCAGCTCTCAACCTCGGGACCCTAACCATGGCGATAACACCCTAATGGACCTCGATTCTGAAGGTAGTGACTTCAATAATCTGCATACCCAAACAGAGGTACATACCAATGCCAGCTTCACTCAGGCCGACAGATGCTGGATTTTCGGTGAGTCAGAATGCACCGTTTCATAATGATTCTAAATCGATATGTATATAGGCATCGGGATCTCGGGTGTCACTGGAGTGTCAAACAGTCTCATTGATAATGAAGCCGACAAGGAGTTCGATTTTGGCACGCTGGTGCCCACGCAGGGTAAATTTTCACCTTTACTGACAGGTAGATCACTGAACGACTGGTCATTTTTATTAGAGCTGGACTTGCCTTCACTGAGTCCTCCTCAGGTGAAGGGGGAGATAGACATGGGTGAAGTCCAGGATGATGATGACTCCTTCTCCTTCGGCCCCTCTGTCTCCTCGCCATACGCAGATTCCGAGGATGACGACGAGTTCGCTTTCAGCCCCCCTGTCTCCTCACCCTACCCAGATGCTGAGGATGATGACGAGTTCTCTTTCGGCCCCCCTGTCTCCTCGCCATACTGCAATGCCAAGGATGATGACGAGTTCTCTTTCGGCCCCCCTGTCTCCTCGCCGTACCGCAATGTCGAGGATGATGCCGCAGATCCCGACTATGAGGAGGAGGAGTTATCATTCGGCCCTCCCGTCCACGTAGAGATGGACACGCCGACGGTGGGGAGTATCGAGGCCAGGGCTTCACAGCTTTGGGACACCCTTCCTCCACTCATTCAGGATGTCCAGGCTGACAAATTGGCGGACATGGCACTGAGCCAGCTGTCAAATGGCCATCACATTCAAGCATCCCTGCTACTGCAGGACATGCATCGCTCGGTGGCCATTCTTCACCTCCAAGAATGTGCCATGCAGAAGGTTGAGAATTTGCTCCGGCGATGCAAAACTGTGGAGAACAGGAAGGAGACCAACTAAGTGTGAAGGACAGAGGGTTATGTACAGTTATAATAGCATTGTAGTATTATAATCGTAAAATCAAGCTACTAAACATTACATTCCTGTAAACCAAGGGGGAATAGGAAGCACATGAGACACCAAAACATGTAGACTGCAACCGAAGCCAACAACCTTTTGTCAGAAGCTTATAATAGTTGTTCTAAATGCCAAGACATGTTGCATGTTCAACAGGAAAATGCCATATCAGCCAATTGGGGTTGAATGGTACACTGGAATATGAGCTAACCGATCTCTAATGAGAGAATTCAATGATGAGAATGTCAGCCGATCCATCTATAATGAAGCAAGTCAATGGGGGCGGATCCATCTCCAATTAGAAAACCCAATATCGGCCCACCCATCTCCAATGGGATGATGCAATATCGGCCCACCCATCTGCAATATCGGCCAACCCATCTCTAATGAGAAAGTAACATATCAGCCGATCCATCTTCAATGAGAAAGCCCAATGGGTGATCCAGATCCGAAGCCATGTGTATTTGACTTTCTGGAACTGATACCCAGATCCGGCAGGTTTCAGCCACCGGGTGATCCGGATCCGTGAGTCAGGTACCCGCTGACTCGCAGGTCAAATACCTGCGGGACGAGTATCAGGTACTTACAGGTATCTTTGCTTCGATTTGACAATATATATCATTTTTATTAGATGTATTCTACATTATTTTAATACATACTGTCTTGTGGTCGGGCACGAGATGGCATGGTGCTGGGTGGTAACGCAAACGCTCCCAAGTCGTCTCGCATTTGCATGCAAGACATGTGGGCAGCGGTTGTCTGATGAGTGGTGGTGGAGCCTGGGACATGAATGAGCTGCAATCGTCCGATCGTCCTTGTCCGCAAACCCAAACTCACACCCCCTGTCTGAGGAACCCATGCACACGTCAGATCCTCCTCATCTGCAAACCCAAACTCACCCCCCTGTCCGAGGAACCCATGCACACGTCACGACGCGCCCGTTCACTCGCTGTTGAATGATGTGGCCGGTGTGGACTATCCAGCTCGCACGGCCTCTCGTGTTTGCGTTCGTGCTCGAGAAGATGGGTGGTGGTGGATGCCATGTCCTGCTGTGTGTGCATGTGAGAGGGCTGATGACGTGGCCTGTCGGGTTCGTGTTCAGGAGGTTGGGTGTGTAGTTGATCTGCATTAGAATAGATTAGTATTATGGGAATATATACAAGGTACTTACCTGTCATCTTGTCAGGCTGGATCGCCTGCGTGGAGTGGTGTGGGGGTGACACATCCCTGCTGTCTTTGCCAAAGGGGCCGTGGTGTTGGGCAGTGATGCGGATGCTCGCATTTGTGTGCGAGATGAGGTGATGGCGGCCGGTGACGTGGCCTTTCGCATTTGCATTCGCGTTCGAGTATTTACTAGTAAATTTTTATCTGTATGATCAGAATATATTAGTTATTTTGACAGATATATGTGTGCTTACTTATGTGGCCCACAGTGACTGCTTTCTCGAGCAGTTGTCAGTTGGTTGTCACAGTAGGAGTGTTGTTTGTGGCTGTTTATCAATGACATCTATAGATAATGATTTTTTCGAACATTTCCTGAAGTAAATTAGAAGGTTAGTGTTTGAAATTGAAAGGGACAAACAAACATAGAATATTGGGCAATACCTGTGGGTACTTGCAAGCGAAAATGCCCAAACCCGGATCCGGGATGAGCCATGGGAAACGGGTACCTGACCCATGGGTAGCATAACCCACAGGTATTCCCATGGCTCAAC